>MDKI01213402.1:0-24843 GCA_005239505.1 Nicotiana paniculata
TACCCCAGATTATATTTGCAGCGCCCGTTTAGTCTTTCTATAAGATATAGTTGAGCGTGATCACTTGGAACTTACCGATTACCGTTGCTGTGTACTCATACCCTTTCCTGCGCATGTTTTTCATGTGCAGATCCAGGTACCTCCACTCAGGCGCACTATCCCCGAGGTTGAGAGATACAGCAGAGACTTCGAGGTATATCTGCCTCGTCCGCAGACCAGGAGTCTCTATCTTATTCTAGCTTTTTGTGAAAAGTTTATCCTTCCTTACAGTTGTATAGATATTTTGGAGTTAGAGCAGTGTATTATATTCTGTTAGCCGGTGGTTCCCGTGAGTTTCCGAGTTTTGGGGTGATGTTGTAGACTTCCGTATCATTTTGGGTTGTATATGCCAAGTGGCATTTATATGCAGTATTCAGCAAATTTTGTTGTCATTCCGCATTCCTAGGCTTACCTAGTTATAGGGACTAGGTGTCGTCACGACATGTTCACGGAGGGCAAACTGGGATCGTGACATCGGCCCAATATCCCCTCATCTCTAAAATCTACCCTAATTCCCTCGTGCTTTTCCAATAGAGAGAACGGCAGAAGGGGAGATACAAAACAAAAAAAGAAAAAACGGCATGAACAGACGCAAAAGAGAGTGACGAGAGAGCGCTAAAAGAAAAGTGTCTGGTTTTTGCGTTTTTGAGCTTCCATAGCAAAGATTCAGAATGTTAAGCCACCAGCCCTTTTCTTCCTCCATAGAATTCCAGCCTAAAGCACCTTGAATCTCACAATTATCTTCACCTTTTCAAAAACAAAATCTGCCCTTAAACCACCTTAGAAACGTCCCAACAGACCCCAAAAATCAGCAAACTTACTCCATCAAACCCAACTGAAACTCACCTCTCAAACACTTAAAAGACAAAGCCAAAAATAATAAAAAAAAGCTCTGAAATTTGGAGGTCGCGTTCGAGGTCCCGGAACTGTTGCGCCCTCATTTGAGTCACGGTCGGCTATCTCTGTTTGAGTCCATTCGGCATCGATTTTAGCCGTTGTAACTTTAGTAGAGGAGCTTGCTAATAAAGGAAAATTTGTTGTTGCTAAAGGTTCAATCTCTTATCTCAAGTCTTTGTTTCATGTATTTGTTGGTGTTTTGCCTGCATATTTGCTTGAATTAACTATAAGTTGCTTGGATGGTGATTCCGTTGGTTTCTGCTTTAATCTATTAGTTTATGTTTGAAGCACTTCTTTAAGAATTTGCTATTTAAGCTCAATCTGATTGTTTTTAACCCTTCCAATATTGACATGAATTTTTTATTATTTAATGGATTTAAGAGAGCCATTGTTCCTCGAGAGGCATAATTTACATTAAGTCTTTATATAAGAGTGGCTTATTTAATGAGTTAGTAACTCAATTATTTACTTGCACATTGATTCTTAGTTTTTGGCGTATGCCTAGTTTGTTGTATTGATTTTGAGAGTTAGTTTAAATAATTTAGTATATTTATATTATTAGTGGGCTTGTGGAGATGTAATTGCTATTTTACTGATGGTGTATCCATTTCCCTACTTATTAAAGAAAGTTCTATAATAAATAATTTCAATAACTAAATAACTATATTTTTCCACAAGTATTCCTTAACTCTTGGCCTTACAATAATCTCAAATCTTAGAAAAAAATCATGAACATCGATAGAGTGCTTTAGGCGCAATTTTAATTTACTCATCGTGATTGTGTACACGTTCGCGTGACTTAATTATGATTTTTTTTAAAAAAAAAATAAAGGTACGCGTTCGCGCGACTTTGGCCAAGCTTTTCTTAAATAATTAAGCGTGATAAATTGTGTACACGTACGCGTGACGTGATTTAAGCGCCGTTCTTCAAATAAATTCAAGGTAAGCGTTCTAGTGACTTCGACCAAACTTTTTCTTAAATAAACTAAGTGTCGTAAATTATGTACACGTACGTGTGACTCAAGACAATTCTGTAATAACGAATAACCAAGTAGTTAAAAAGCGTTAAAGGATAAATACATATAGGTCCTAAAATGAGTAAGGATAAAATAATCCAAGTATGAATCATTAAGCGACAATGCTAGAACCATGCAATTCGGGATTGCCTAACTCCTTCTCCCGGCTTAACAAAATTCCTCACCCGGTCTTATGGTTCACAAACTTTAAATGAAGTCAAATTTTCTCGATTTGGGATTTAAAACAAACAGGTGACTTGGGACACCATAATTATTCCAAGTGGCAACTCTGAAATAAATAGAATAATCACATTTCGATAATATCACTTCAATTGGAAAAACTCCCTTATCCCAACCCTTTTAGGAAAAAGGAGGTGTGACATCTCTGGTGACTCTTCTGGCGACAATGCCCCAAGAGTACAAGCAGGGGCAAATCTTAGAAAGTTCAAGCGAAGAAAAAAGAGAACATTGGAAGGTCCATGCCCCCAAAAAATAAAGGTTGGGGTAACTTGTTTTGCAAGAAAAAAAGAAGAACAGAAAGACAAAAAAATGAAAAACAAAGAAATTGAGGAAAAGAAGAAAGATATAAAAAGAAAGAAGGATGAAAAAAATTTAGTTTTTAAAAGGATACGTAGGCAGCCTTACACGGTTCGGTCCAACCAAATAAGAATTCAGAAAATAAAAAAGAACGAAAAAAAATTTCAAGAATTCCAGTATCTGAAACTGGGGGAAAATTTTATTTTTGAAAGAGTCGATTCCAAAAGTTATAAGTCTACAACCCCTCATTTTGAGTCAACTTTGAGATTTCATGCCGTCCTTTCTTTCCAACCTTATCCAAAAATCTTCCAAATAAAGACTTCCTGATATGCCTTCAAGAATGCCAAGATAAGCATGCAATGAGCAACAGCTGTCATCCAACATAGAACACTGTCAAGTTGCTAATACAAGAAAGCAAAAGAAAAAGTAAATAAAAGAAAAATGAGAGAGACTTACTAGTGAAAACCCTCACGGGCACTGTAAGGTGATAGTAAGCATATATGAATAAATGAGAGAGACTTGCTGGTGAAAACCCTTCGGGGCATCACTAGTCGAAAGTGAGTCGTGAAGCTGATGCGAAGAATTGGCATAAACAAGCCCGACTTCAAAGGTCATAGGAATGGTAAAAGGAAAGGTTAGATCAAATTGATAGGCCGACCGTTAAGTCCAAATGCATGTCATGGTTATTAAGGCTAGTTACCGGAAAAAAAACCTCCTCATTTTGTCCTTCCGACAGGGACATTGCTTGTTAATACTTGTTTCTTTACATTATTGTGTCCTTCACTCTGAGTCAGTCCTTATCAAAACAAGCAAGAAAATATTTCAAAATCTGCTACCAGCTTTTCAATTGCATGAAGTAAATTTGGTCATCACACTTAGTTTTTACAGTCAACATGCATTGTGGATTCATGCAAAGACTTCCCCCAAAAGGCCCTTGTCAGCCTACTTGGCGCAAACAAAGATAACTGGTGATTCCCTCTGACAGACAAATTGCTCAAAAAGTAGGAAGTCGTTCAAGATATCAGAAAAGGTCACCTAAGCAAACATCTCCAAATGGATTAAGGCTGATTAAGCCACAAATACAAATGGTACTGGGAATGAAACAATTAGGGCTGATGCAGAGTAAAAGTCTCTTGAAACCAACTCAAGATGATCGAGCAAGGATCAAGCTGCCCAAAACTCGAGGCCACAAACCGACCACCACTTTAAAAACTGACAAAATTTTCTTCGTTTGAAGCAGGAACAAAGAAGTGCAAGGAAAGTGTTAAAAAAAAGAAGAAAAAAAGAGAAGAGCCAACAAAGGGAAGTTTCTCAAATCTTTACCTTTATTTGTCTTGCTAGAGTGCATAAAATATTTCCATTTCTTTTCACATTTTTCCTCCTAGGATAAAAGGGTCTAGTCAGATGAATTTTCTCCTAGGATCAAAATCTTAGTCCGATAAATCTTTCTCCTAAGATAGAAGACTTAGTCTGATGAATTTTCTCCTAGGACAGAAATCTTAGTCTGATGAATCGTTCTCCTAAGATAACAAAAATAAGGGCCTCGTCTGATGAATTTTCTCCTAGGACCGAAGTTTTAGTCCGATGAATCTTTCTCATAAGATAGAAGACCTAGTTTGATGAACTTTCTCCCGGGATAGAAATCTTAGTCTGATTAATATTTCTCCTAAGATACCAACAAAAAAAAAAACCTAGTCTGATGAACTTTCTCCTAGGATAGACGTCTTAATCTGATGAATCTTTCTCCTAAGATAAGAAAACCTAGACTGATGAATTTTCTCCTAGGATAATTGCTTTTAAAAAAAGAAGTCTTGTTTTTTAAAAGAAGAGAAAAAATAGTTTATTTATGTCCTCAGAAAATAAGCATTGAGGCAATTTGTTTAAAATAATGATTTTCTCAACAAAAAAAATTGAAAGACAAAAATCCTTCTTGGTTCATTTTAGCATAGGGTATATAACTCCCTAGTCTCATTTCCAATATAGGGTCTTCATTCCCTAGTTGATGTTAACATAGGGTCTCCACTCCCTAGTTGATGCCAGCATAACCTGATGCCAACATAGGGTCTCCACTCCCTAGTTGATGCCAGCATAACCTGATGCCAACATAGGGTCTCCACTCCCTAGTTAATGCCAGCATAACCTGATGCCAACATAGGGTCACCACTCCCTAGTTGATGCCAACATAAGGTTTCCACTCCTTAGTTGATGCCAGCACAACCTGATACCAACATAGAGTCACCACTCCCTAGTTGATGCCAACATAATGTTTCCACTCCCTAGTTGATGCCAGCATAACTTGATGCCAACATAGGTTCACCACTCCCTATTTGATGCCAACATAGGGTCTCCACTCCCTAGTTGATGCCATCATAACCCGATGCCAACATAGGGTCACCACTCCCTAGTTGATGGTTTTCCAACATAGGGTCTCCAATACCTAGTTGATTTTATTTTAGACATAGGTTCTCCACTCCCTAGTCTTCTTTTCCAACATAGGGTCTCCACTCCCTCGTTGATTTTATTTTAGACGTAGGGTCTCCACTCCCTAGTTGATTTGATCTTAAATGCACGGTACACAACTCCATGATATCTTTGCCAATATAGCGTATTCCATTCCCTGGCCACATTGTCCCAACACAAGGAACATCAATCCTTAGTTGAGGCATCATTTCAAAAATAAGGAAAAACCATCCACAAAAAAAAAATAAGAATCATCATGTTACTTTCGAGGTACACTATTCCCGACCTTTTATTTCTTTCAATAATAAAGTATTATAGAATTTCGTTATAATAACTCACGAAATTTTCCTAGTGAAAACTGGGGCAAAAATATTTCGTTCGTTCGTTTGTTTTGGTGACTGAGCAGGTTTTTACCTCGAGGACTATGGTTCGAGATGACCAAAGAAGGAGTCTCAATATATAATGCAGAAAAGAAAAATAAAGAAAAGAAAAGAAGTGAATTAAAAAATAAAGAAGCAGATGAAAGATTTGAACTGCTCAAGACATAGTTGAAGTCACGAGCATTGCGTGTCTGGTTTTCATCAGAAGAAGCCGTAGAAGAATGAACTAGTACCTACAGCTAGAATGCATCAAGGTTCAATTCAAAAGTCTGCATGAAGCATCATTCAGGACTCAAGATCAAGCTTCAGAATATTTATAGAGAGGACCTTGTAACTCATAGCTTATACGCTTAGTTAGTCTTTGTCATTTTTTATTTTGATGTAATAACAGGACCACAGACCGAAGCCTCGAAGGAACCTCGCTCGACTCTTCGACTCAACATTCCATCAAAACTCCTTGAACTACACGCGACCTGATTCCCTTATAATCCGTGATATGTAGCCTGTCCAAAACCATGACTCGGTTGCACCTTTTATTTTCTTCCTCTTTTGAATAACAATACGGTAAGAAATTAGTCACATGACTCACTTTGTCTTTTCCAGAAAACTCTTCATATTCTCGAGCAAAGAGGGGCAGCTGTGAGCACCTAATGTTTGCCCTACATGGAAATTACTTAAAAAAAATATCAAAAAAATAAAGTTTAGTAAATAAATAGCCATGTCACACAAGAAATGAAATTTAAATTATAATTTGAGTTAGAGTGGCTAATATTGTAAAAATTAAAGAAGGAAAAAGAAGAGGTTAGTTTTTGTTGAAACTAGACTAAGAGCACATTTGTTTAAAGTGGCCCAATTACTAATTCTCACTCCAAAACTTGCCAACCCATTTCCCTAAGAAATTTTTATATTCCTATGCCACATAGGAAACCTTATTACTGTCAATGTTTAAGATTTGATTTAATTACACTTAATATACCAAATTACCAATTCTATACCATAGTGTATTTTAACCTAAAAAGCTAGCATCCTTTGTTAACATATCAAAATATGTCACCTAATTGAGTCCAACTCATATATTTTTTTAAATGACAATGACGAAGGAACGCTGAGTAATATAATACGTACACCTTTTCATGGATCGAGAATTCAAATTTTGTAGAAAATTGAAGAGCAGATATCACAATCATTTTTATATTCTAGTCGTACCATTGGGCTACGTACAACCATGTGATGGAGAGTATTAATTTTGTAAAATCTGAACTTAAGTTTGATAAACAAATATTTGTTTGTTTCTTTATTTAATTACATATTAATATTCCCACTATGGATTATTAATTATCAGTTTATCTTTTAGTCCAAAGTCATAAAGTAAAAGAACCACAACATTAGTGTATCAACTACATCTTCTTGACAACAATTGAAGAATGTAAAAATTCCTACGGGCATAGGAATGTAAAAATGCATCTACAATTGAAAATAATGCATCTACAATCAGAATACATATAATTTATAATTTATTTACAAAATATCTACAAACTGGGTATATTAAATTTTAATATCCCAATTCCCATTCGATTGTAGTTTAATTGGGATTTTCGACATAATTGCGTTTTTTACAGAAGATTTGTAGAAGTTTTAGTCGTTTTTTATTTGTGAAAACAGAAAATAAAGCATCTACAATTAGAATACAAATAATCTACAATTTATCTACAAAATATCTACAAACTTGGTACATTGAATTTTTATATCCCAATTCCCATTCAATTGTAGCATAATTGAGATTTTTGACATAATTGTGTTTTTTCAGAAGATTTGTAGAAGTTTTAGCTGTTTTTTATTTGTGAAAACAGAAAATAAAGCATCTACAACCAGAATACAAATATCTACAATTTATCTACAATTTCTGCAATATGTCTTCTTCTTCGAGTTTCAATCTGAATTCAGTCAAAACCAAGTCTAATCTTCACCAAAACCCCTCAAAATTGAGATATAAACTCCAAATCATATTCCCGATTATTTTCAACAACACACAATCCAAACAAATAATGATTTTTGAAAACCCAAATTTAAATTCAAAGCTTTCAAACTTTTTAATGGCTGTCAATGGTGGAATTGCTGTTTTCTTTTCATTTGCTTTGTATTACTGAAATTTGCGATTGAGAAATAGAAAAATGTAGAGAGAAGTCGGATATATATATATATATATATATATATGATATTTGGATAATTTTCTGTATTAATGATCTGGCAAATTACTAATGATTTCGTAGATTTTCTAAATTACTTTTACAAATGATGAAGATATAAATAAAGTTAACTGTTCTGAGATGTTAATTGTAATGTTCAGTTTCATAAAGTCAATATAAAATAATTGTTCAGTATTTTTTCCTTTCCTTCAATGTTCAGCCTCATAAAGTCAATAAAGAAAAAATAAAACAGGGATGAAGGGCATCTACGGCAATCCGATGGTGCACGGAATCTTTACCAATCAAAAGCAAAAACTGGTAAGAAATTAGGAAGGAATTAACTCCTAATAATTAGTATTTAATTGAATGATATAATAATTATAAAAAAACTATGAACATGACGGGTAAATATGAAACTATGCATATTTTTAATAATAAGATTTTATATATGATATAAAAATGATCGGCCCAATATCCACTTATCCCTAAAATATACCATAATTCCCTCTATATAAGAAAAACCAAAGACCCTGATTTTCCAATAGAGAGAACGGCAGAAGGGGAGATACAAAACCAAAAAAGATAAACGGCAAGAGCAGGCGGAAAAGAGAGTGACGAGAGAGGGCTAAAAGAAAAGTGTCTGGTTTTTGCCTTTTTGAGCTTTCATAGCAAAGGTTCAGAATGTTCAGCCATCAGCCCTTTTCGTCCTCCATAGAATTCCAGCCTAAACCACCATGAAAGCATCTTGAATCTCACAATTTGCTTCACCTTTTTAACACCAAAATCTTCCCTTAAACCACTTAGAAACGTCCAAAAATCAGCAAACTTCCTCCATCAAACCCAGCTGAAATTCACCTCTCAAACACTTTAAAAAAAGCCACAAATAACAAAAACAGCTCTGAAATTTGATGAAATTTGGAGGTCGTGTTCGAGGTCTCGGAACTGTTGCGCTTCTGTTTGAGTCACGGTCGGTTTTCTCTGTTTGAGTCCATTCGGCATCGATTTTAGCCGTTGTATAGTTAGTAGAGGAGCTTGCTAGTAAAGGAAAATTTGTTGTTGCTAAAGGTTTAATCTATTATCTCAAGTCTTTGTTTCACGTATTTGTTGGTGTTTTGCCTGCATATTTGCTTGAATTAATTATATGTTGCTTGGATGGTGATTCCGTTTAATCTATTGATTTATGTTTGAAGCACTTCCTTAAGAATTTGCTGTGTAAGCTCAATCTGATTGTTTTAACCCTTCCAAGATTGACATGAATTTTTTATTGTTTAATGGATTTAAGAGAGCCACTGTTCCTCTGAGAGGCACAATTTAGATTATGTCTTTATATAAGAGTGGTTTATTTAATGAGTTAGGAACTCAATTATTTACTTGCACATTGATTCTTAGTTGTTGCTGTATGCCTAGTTTGCTGTATTGATTTTTGAGAGTTAGTTTAATTAGTTTAGTATATTTATATTGTTAGTGGGCTTGTGGAGATGTAATTGCTATTTTACCGATGGTGTATCCATTTTCCTACTTATTAAAGAAAGTTCTATAATAAAAATTCCAATAACTAAATAACTATATTTTTCCACAGCTATTCCATAACTCTTGGCCTTACAAAAATCTCAAAGCTTAAAAAAAACTTATGAACATCGATAGAGTGTTTTAGGCGCAATTTTAATTTATTCATCGTGATTGTGTACATGTTCGCGTGACATAATTACGATTTTGTTTTTTCAAAATAAATCAAGGTACGCTTTCGCACAACTTTGGCCAAACTTTTCTTAAATAATTAAGCGTGATAAATTATGCACAACTCAATAACACGTAAAATACAGATAAAATACTCCAGAGAAACAGTCACGGAATAAAGAATATCAACAATAAAGGTGCACAACTAGGATAAGATTACAAACAAACTCTACCAATGAGACATGTTCTACAATTGCTACTTGCACCAACCCCACCCACAAAGAGGTATAACAACAATAACAACAACAACCAAGTGGAATCCCACAAGTGGGGCCACTCACAAAGAGGTATGTACCACATAATATTTATGCTCAATATTCATATGTGAATGTAGCTTTGTGCCCAACATGATCCGATTCCATATCAAATGCCAAATAATATGTTCAAAAGTATCTTTCAAGAATCAACTATATCAAGGCTCGCTGGCAACTTTGTTATCCTGACAATCCGGTACGCTACAAACAACTCAATAAAACATGAGATATCAACTCCATGTAGGTTTATCTATTTGAATAGCAAATAATCAAATAATAACAGAGGCATAGACTAGTATGTTAGAAACAACGCAACAAATCACGTAAAAATGCATGACACACATAAGAAGTCACATGCACAAACAAGAATGCCACTCTTGTACCATCACATACATATGACATCCCCACAATGTCACTGTTATTTTTCCGCATGTGCACATAAAAATAGAAGCAACTCTTATTTTGCCACATGCGCATATCAGCACCCTTATTTCCTCACGTGGTCAACTCGAGAACAATGCCACCCTTATTTCGCCTCATGCACACAACAATAGATACAATCGCATGACAAAGACCTCGTGCTGACACCGCCAATCACTATTGCACTATAATGAACTTATGCCACAATATCATCACAATCGCACGGCAAAGACCTCGTGCCTATCACGCCCAAAAATCCACCTAGTCGTGATGACACCTAACCCAACATGCTAGGTAAGCCATATAATAGTCAATACAATTCTAATGAGAATAGTAAGAAATCAATAAGTGAAATAACTTAATATCCATACAATAACCCAAGGTTTGGTAGTATATGTCATGAGCCACTAAGATTTAGATTAACTAAAATGGTATGAAAATAAATACAATATCCATTATGAATGTATATAAACAGAATTCGAATCTAAAACTACCAAGAACAAGTGTTAGATATATTTGGAAGGCAGGTACATATTCAATGTAAGCTCCCCTCATCCACAGCATCTCAGTTCCAAGATCTGCATGCAAGGTGCAGAAATGTAGTATAAGTACAACCGACCCCCATGTACTCAGCGAATATCACAAATAACCTCGGCAAGGTAATAGAAGCAGGAATAATAAATAATACTCGCTAATCACCTGCAAGTTCATAACTCCAACAAGTAAAGAACAATAATATCATCAAGTCATGAATCACATATAAAATCACCTAGTGCACATAATAACTTAATGTACTCTGCCAAGTCAACAAATATATAAAGAAGATACGCAACTATATTAGGTAAACAACTAAGGAAATGCAAGCAAAGTTGAAATTCAATAACCAAATCATACACTAGCCAGATTTCCTCATAACACAATAACTGAACCAAACCACTAATCAGCTTTTCCAAAACTCCATCAACCAAAAACTCATCGATTTCTCACAATCCATGTGTACACCATCAAGAAGGAACATGAGAGGGTGAATCTAGGGGGATGGATACATGTCCACACGCTGCATAGACAACTCATATGCTGCACAGACAACTCACGTGCCAATAATATCCACCGCACAGACAACTCATGTGTTGCACGGACAACTCACCTGCCAATAATATTAATATCTTGGATCCGCACAGACAACTCATGTGTTGCGTGGACAATTCACGTGCCAATATCACAATCCACCTGGTATGGTCACTGGCTCAATATCACAATCTGCCCGGTGTGGTCACTGACTCAATATCACAATTCCCCCGGCATGGTCACAAGCTACAAGTCCAATCCATATCACACAGAAAGAAGATATACAAGAATACATGTACATGATCAATGAATATCGAATTTTATACCCATGGACTATTATAAGTGACATGCTAAGGTGTATGCATGTGCAAAGTATGCTATCATAGCTCAATCAAGAAATTACATCATGAAAGTAGAAATTATCGGGTTCAGTCAGGAGATTAACCTCTATGTAACCTCGAACACGGCTCAAATACCTCGCAACAAGGGTATAAATATAAGAAACATCATAACATTAAGCTTAGCAATCAATTCAAGGCATATCATAGCCTAAGCACTATCTTGGGCATAAATAATACCCTGGTACATGCACATGGGCTCTACCTCACACATGTGTGCAACCCGTAGCACGTAGCTATCACAAATAACTCAGGCAACTAGTGCCTCAACCAATTTTAGGCAAGATACTCACCTCAAGCAAGCCAAATCGGTCCCCCAGGAGTGATATCTCGCACGAATCGACCTTTAAATGGTTCGAAACTAGCCAAATGCAACTCAGGAAAATCAAATAATGCCATATGAAACAAACCTAAACAATAAAAGTCAAATATTTAATCAAATGCTCAAATTAGACCATGGGATCCCACCCTGGAAACCGACAAAACTCACAAATTATGACAACTCATTATAATATGAGTCCAAATATATAATTGGTTTCCAATTCTAACCTCAATTTCATGTTCAAACCACACAATTCATTCTCTTAAGTTCAAGGCAGAACACCCAATTGCTTCTATTAAAATCCTTGATTTTGGTAAAATAATCCATGGAAAAACAAAATATATAGTCAAAACAAAGACAAAATTACATACCCTCATTATTTGGGTGTTTAACTCCTACATTAGACCTTCCTAAACCCTTTCCAAATAGCACGTAGTTTAAGCGCCATAACGTTTCGTACAGAACATCAAATTACAAATGGGTTGAGTTCTGAAAACTAACATAAAGGTCTACAACGTTCATTTTGGATCACCTCTAAATTCCTTATAGATTGCAAGATATAAGTTCCCAAAGTCGGTCCAGTGATAGCAGAAATTACTTCTTCGTGATCGCGGACTGTCCCTCCACCAACGCGATTCACTATTCCAGAACAACAGTTTACTCTTCGTAAATGCAGCCCAAAGCTCTACGATCACAATGTACACACCCGTAGCCAAAAACCAGCAATTTAAAATGGTGTGAAACCACCTCGGAATGCACCCGAGCCCGTTGGGATTGCGTCTAAACATGCGAACAAGTTTCAAGTCATAACACGGACCTACTCGAGGCCTCATATCACACATAACAACATCAAAACCATGAATCACACCACAATTAAAGCTTAATATCTAAATTCCAAACTTGCGTCAAACACGCCTAAACAACTAGGAATATAACCAAACTTTGCACAAAAGTCCGAAATAACAAAACGAACATATTTCAACACCCAGAACAACAATCTGAACCCGATAACATCACAATCAATTCCCTGTCAAACCTATGAACTTTCCAAACCTTCAAATTTTTAACTTTCACCAAATAGAGTCGAAACCTTATGGAAACATCCAAATGCAAATTTGGTCATACGCCCAAGCCCAAAGTCACCATACGTACCTAACAGGACCATCAAAATTCCGATCCAAGGTGAAATACACAAAAGTCAAACTCGGTTAACTCTTCCAATTTAAGGCTTCCTAGTTGAGAGTAATTCTTCAAAATCAATCCCGAGCCTCCCAAAACCAAAACCAATGATATCAATTCAGAATAAACCATATTAATCTACTTAAGACCTCAAACCACCGATCAAAATTCAAATTCTCAAAACGATCGGACAGGTCATTACATTCTCCCCAACTTAAACATATGTTCGTCCTTGAATGTGCCAAGTGTCTTTCCAACTCCATTAAATACTGCCTAAACTCACCATACTCATACCCATGGGTGATCCCGCTTCACCTCAATCCTTATAAGCCCGACACATAACCTAACTGAAAATCCTTACTTTAACCTTAGCCCATAAACCTTACAACCAAATATCCAACGTTCGAAATCCATTATAAGACCTGATTCTCACATCTAAATATTGTCTATGTCTGAACAAACTGTATCAATTCATATCCATAGTCCTAGATATTTCCACGTGTTATATCACATAACACATATATTTGTAGCAATAATTTCCGACCATAATAGCTACTCATTAACAAACCCAGTACTGACGACATACCTTATATCAAATAAAACATCATTCTAAAGCTTCGTACACTGCCAATAATAGAAGAAACATGCAGATAATCCTAACCATCTATAAGATTAACAAGTCATAGAGCTCTCTTGTCCGATATGAACTATTTCAAAATTCTGAGCTGACCAATGACGTTATTATTCCAACATAACTTAATCAAATCCAATATCACTCATTCTAGGTCCAACAATCTCATCTCATTTAATACAAGCTGCTCGACCAACATGCCACACCAGCACTACCTTGAGCCACATACTATGTAATCCGTGCAACCAAACAAGCAATATTTCGAATAATGATAGAAAGAGAATCAAATGAAAGAACAGTCCCGTAAGCTCAGAAGATACCAATACGAAGTGCAATGCTATGAACCCATCACACAAAGGAGAAATAAAACACACAAAATAAGCATAAGGATCATATCCCAACATAACTTCAATGTGATGCATGATCCAATCCAAACACCGGTCCACGTGGAATATCTTGAGTCATGATGCTTACAGTCAGCAACCATATGCAAATCAACCACAAACCTGCAAAATGCATGACCATAACAATGGAGAGATGAATAACACGATATACCAGAAGGGAAAATCATAACCAAAGTGCCACAAATATTTCAATAGCCCAAAATCCATCCCGCTTGAATCTCGACACAAGGCCTAAACATAACCACATCATGTGTAAATGGTCAGGTAATTTCACAACCCATCATATCATAAGCGAGTAACACATAGAACCAACAAGGGCACAAATAACATTCATTCCACCCGGTGGCATACCATAGAAATTGCTGCTTAAGAGTAGACAAACGAATCCGATAGTGCACCTTATCATGTGTGAATGGTCAGGTAATCTCACAGCTCATCATAGCAGAAGAGAGTAAAACATGGAACCAACCAGGGCACAAATAACATTTGTTTTGCCCGTTGACATACCACAAAAACTACTGCTCAAAAGTAGACACCCGATCTGATATTGAATATAACATTCCCGCTAAGCCTACCAATAGACCTCCAATTCACTTCTGATCATCCTACAATATATGAAAACCTTCCAAAAGTCCATAGAAACATATCCATAACACACACTATCAGTAGTCTAACTCCTAAGATATCTTCACAGCCCATAACCATGGAATAGTCCGTCTCTGAGATCTTTCAGTCTCTAAACCTCTCGAATCTTGGGATCTCCACATCCGATCCCAACTCCACCACTCAACAACTGACACATCACTCATTTGAAATCATCTCACAAAACATACTCACGTAAATCTTTTGTGCCACGTAGCAAAACCTGAACCTCAACAACTAACAAACAAGCAATCACCGTAATACTAGTCAAGCATCCGCAAGTCAAAACACAATGTGTCTCCTAATATGCACACCCCACAGGTGATACAAAGTAGTACTAACATCCTCTAAGCATTTGAAATATCACGTGTTCTCTTGAACTTATGACCTTCCTTTCAAATCTTAACCGCAACCTTTCCCATGAAACCTCAATGCCACACAGTGCACCATTTCTACCATAATATCAGATGAAAAGGCAAAACTCACATTATCAACTTTGAATCACAAGTAGGATAGACATCCCATCAACCAAAAACCTTCACTAACTCAATCACGTAGAACAAATCACTACATGTAGAAAAACCCCATGCATATAGAGTACATCAGATACAATTCGTGCCCAAACCATTGCAAACTCTTCAGAATCCATTTGCGCATAACCAAATCATTAAAACTAAATCCCTCTAAATCAACCAACTCATGTAGACTGCTAAGACCAAGGGTACCTCAACATGAAAATGCATGTACTGAAAAACCCTTTAATGAATCTAAAATGATTTCTTTCACCTTCCTATTACTGCAATGTAGAATCAATAATGATATAGAATGGCGTAAGTCTCAACATCATCCAATGCAAGCCTCAAGTCTTAACCATATGCAAATTCAAAAATCCTTAATTACCATATGATTCATGATCCCATTGGAACATTCTTGATATTCATTCACCTTGCTCTAATCCCCAATGTATAGCCAATTTGCATCAAACAACCTGCGCTCCACCTGCCTATAGATATCTAAAGGAAGCAACCACGCGATTCCTTTATTTCCTTTCACACTACATCCAAAATGAGTATCAAATGTGAATCATCCCAAGACCTCTATATTCCCATAACATGTCGCACGAAATACATCCAACTGATCCCTTGCTTTAAAGCATCCACAATGAAATATTTCTCAAATCATAGCCACTCCATAAGCTCATCCTAGTCAGAGAGCTAATATAATGCCTGACCACGCAATCCGATTGTCGATAGCAGACTCCCCTTTGGCTCTAAGCCACATAACACATCATTTTCTCATAGCACCCTTCCTTCGTAGCTTCCTTGGTCCTACACTGTTAATCATGTGACTCTAGTCCTAAAACACTACAAGGACTCTACCAGGTGCACATGTACCAAGGTGACAATCAAGCCAACTTCTATAGTGCCCTGAAATAATAACATATGCATTCCACTAAATAGAAGCCTTATACGAAACACAAAACCTCAAATCCCACCATCTAGATGCAAATCATCTTCTTCCCATGACCCTACTGCAGTCACCACAACTAGGCAACCAATTAATCCTCCCAAGTCCATACTCATCAACCAGATACGAGAATATTGCCTCCCACAAAGGAGAAATTAAAAGACCAACCACCGCATCTGCTTCCGAGACTAGATGACATAACTATAATCAAGCATTTGTAGCCCTTCATAATCCATACATAACATCATAGACCGCCGGTGCATAGCTCATACCGAGTGTGCAACATCACATACAAGTGGATGGAAGGAAATCAAAGGTATAAGTTTCAAGCTGAAACAATATTGCATGATAAAGAAAGAAATATGGGAAGTTTCTTCTTTGTATCCTCTCAAAGATAAGTATAGACACCACCATATTGATCCGCAAAGGAAGATGGACACTTGATTATCATCTCAGAGTGTGATGCAGTCTCAAGGTACAAATGTATTTAGATATCTTTGGTAATTACTTATAAGGTTAGTGGGTGTTCCTTCATGGTGTGAATATAGCATTAGGCCAAGTGGGGGAGCATATTGTCGATGATTGGGTGTTGGACATATATTGTTATAGGTTCTGGGATGGGGTGCATTAGAGGGTTGTTGGGACTTGAGTAGAGTGGCATTGAGGTTGACTCAGATAGGGATTAACTAGATATATGATGGATACACCTTAATGATTCATGGAAATGGCTGAGTAAATTGGGTTCAATATTCATTATAGTCAGAGTGTTGAATTAGAATATGTTCACTCGATTGTCTAAAGGAAAATTTACTTCTTTTGAGTGTAATGATATGTAGTGTGGCACAAATTTGTTCCTTATGTTCGGTTGCATATTGTGGTACTGGCATAGAGTTCTTCAGATCGGTGTGATGACATTCATAGTTATCTTCGAGAGGTTACAGGGCATTTAGAAAAACTTCACTTTCTTTATGTCCTTCTCCTTATCATGCGACCTTGATTCATCTTGAGTCTAATACTTGATTTCTCTCCATTAGTTTGGAAGTGTTATTGCGAGCGTGTCGTTTGTTGGGTACCGACGGCTTCTGTTGATATTGTGGAAGAAAACAAGGCGGCTATGTGGTGGGTGTTATGTGTCTAAGGAAAACGCTTGGAGAGCTTCGTTATGATGATAGGGGTTTCTCATTATGCCACGGGATATGGTCTCTTGATTGCTGTCATAGAGTGTGCTACAGTCTTAATGTACATATGTATTTAGAGCTCTACGGTAATTCCTTATAAGGTTATAGGGTGTTCCTACATGATGTGAATATTGTGTTAGGCTAAATGGGGGAGCTTATTATTGACAAACGGGTCATGTGGATGTATGTTATTATAGGTTCTGGGATAAGGTACATTGGTGGGTTGTTGTGACTTTAGAAGAGTTGCATTGAAGTTGACTCGAATGGGGATTTACCAGATACGAGATACGATACACCTGGATGATTCACGGGAATAGCTGATGTCACGACCTAAAACCTAATTCAGGCCGCGATGGCGCCCAACAGCGAGATTAGGCAAGCCAACAGGGACCACACTAAGTGTTACCCTTCCTATTTGTTTAATTCTTCCAACGTTTACCAGTTTTAAGCAATTATTTTCATGACGATAGCATGTGACATAGAATAAAATTATACGATACATGAGACAAAAGATAAGCATATATATATATACAACCCAAAAACCAAAAAAAATATACACTACGTGTGTGCCAGAAACTAGTGTCACGAGTGTCACGGGAAACTATCAAAATATACAAGATATATATACACAAATCCACAGTTTGGATGAAATAGACGGGGAAAATAACAGAAGTAACTTCAGGGTGCTGCTAGGAGGTCGCCAGAAGAGCAGCTCATCGTGAAGTCTAATCACACACGTCAGTATGTAGCACCGCCCTGATAACTAGACGTACCAGCCTTCGGACCTGTACAATCAAGTACAGAAGAAGAAGAAGAAGAAGAAGAAGAAGTGCAGCATGAGTACATAAATAAATATGTACCCAGTGAGTATCCCGCCAAAACTAGAAGGAGTAGTGACGAGAGGTCGACTAGATACTCACTAAAGTCCAACAATAATGGCTAAGCAGGAATCAACAAGAACATAAGCAAATAATGAAATCCAAATAACAACTGAAAATGAACTGCAAGTGCCAAATTATCCATTTACGCAATACCTGTCAATCCCACTATAAGTGACTCAGACTCAAGTGATAACACAATACCAGAACAAGACAACCGGCCGGAGTCATAAGGGTGGTCGTAAGGACTGAGGTCATAAGCTAACCCACGATCGCGAATCATACTTGCGACTCGTGTGCTGACTCGATAATAATAAGCTATCCCACGAACGCGCATCATGCCTGCGACTCACGTGCTGACTCGATAATAATAAGCTATCCCACGATCGCGCATCATGCCTACGACTCGCATGCTGACTCGATAATAATAAGCTATCCCACGATCGTGCATCAGGCCTGCGACTCGATAATAATAAGTGCGTATATATATAAGTACATATGTTTACTAACTCAACAGTGAAATAAAGAGGAATGTGCCAATTCCATGGATAACCAAACGGGATTTAAATCATAATATCTCACTTTTCCATATCACCTCAAAATAAATTGCAACCCCTAACACATACAAGGTACAAATAGGGCACATAGAGGTATGCTTGTGAATCCTAAGGCTACCCGACATAGCAATATAGTCTCCACATACAAACTCTCATCACTTGGTACGTACGTGGCCCCCATAACATGAATACACAGCAATCAAGAACCTATGGGGACATTTCCCCCTTACAAGGTTGGAAAGGACACTCACCTCGTGACGAAACCACCCCTCGGATCAAGGATGCGCCCGAATCTCCGAAATCTACCCTCGACGGCTCGCAACTAGCCAAATATAGTAAAATTACATCAATTCATGATCAAGGAAGAAGAATTAACCAATTAACCCAAAACTCGTTATTTTTGAAGGATTCCGAAATTTCAACCCCAGGCCCATACGCTCGGATTCCAAAATCTCGAAGGGATCACTCACCCGAAGCCTAAGGATCGAAATTATGCAATGTTTACTTGAATTCGTAGCCTTAAACGAATAATTCATAAGTTTCCTAAAATCCTAAATTACTACCCAATTTCCAAGATTTTTGATAATTTAGAAGAGAATTTGTCTATGAATTGGTGTTTAAAATTAGGTGTTAAGGAGAATTTTACTTACCTCAAACAATAGGTGAAAAGCTCCTCTTGAATGCTCTCACTAAGCTTGGGAAAAAAGATGGAAATGGTGGAATGAGGTCAAATCCCATATATAAAAATTACTGCCCAGATGTCCCTTCTTCACGAATCCGACAGGGCATCGCGTCCACGAAGGCTAATGGCCAGGCCTATGAAGGCCCTTCAATGCGAACGCGAGATAGGGGCCGCGAACGCGGAGGCCCAGGGGCCCAACTCATCGCAAACACGGGGTGGTGCACGCGACTGCGTAGAACATCAGTAGCGCCAACCCAATTCCTTCTTCACGAACGCGGACACCCACTCGCAAACGCGAAGAAGGAAACCAGATAGAGGAAAAATCTGGTGTTTTGAACCGAGCTCCCGGGGGTCCAAAACTCACCGGAACCCCTCGGGACCCCGTCCAAAAGCATTGGAAAGTGTGTATTCATGATACGAACTCGCTTGAATTTACGGAATGTGAAAAACAACATCGAAACTCAGAATTCAACCCAAAAAATCAAATTGAATCAAACTTAAGAACTTAAAGTTCTAGAATTCATTTCAATGCACTGAACCAACCTATACTACTCGGAATGACTTCAAATTTTGCAGACAAGTCATAAATGGCCATACAGAACTATTCCCGGTTCCGAAATTCTGTTCGCACCTCGACAACATAAAATCACGTCCCAACCCAAATTTCAAACATAAGGAAATCCTTATTTCCATTTCGGGCGTCGAAATGCTCCCGGATCATCGAAAACCCGAGCCGAACACACACCCAAGTCCGAATTCATCATACGAAGCTACTGGAGCTGTCAGAACTCGATCCGAGGTCGTTTGCTCAAAATGTTGACCGAAGTCAAACTTGGCCAAATAGGCCAACCTTAAGGAACCAAGTGTTCCTAAATCACTCAAACCATTCCCAAATCCCGAACCACCTGTCATCGCAAGTCATAAAGCACGAATAGCCGCTATGGAAGGTTTCATTTAAGGGAGCGGGACCTTAATACGCAAAATGACCGGCTGGGTCATTACATTCTCCCGCTCTTAAACAAATGTTCGCCCTCGAACGGGTTCATAATCTTACCTGGAGTGCTGAATAGCTGTGGATATCTGCTCCGCATGTCCTCCCCAGACTCCCAAGTCGCCTCCTCGGCTTGTTGGCGCCTCCACTGGACCTTAACTGGCGGTCCTGCCTATCAATAATGGCAACTGGCTCCTCCTCGTAGCCCAACTTCTCGTCTAACTGAATAGTGTTGTAATCAACTACGTGAGAGAAGTCGGCGTGATACCTTCCAAGAATGGATACGTGGAAAACTAGATGAACTCCTGATAAGGCTGGAGGTAAGGCAAGCTCATAAGCAACCTCTCCGACTCAACTCAACACCTCAAATGGACCTATGAACCTGGGGCTCAGTTTTCCCTTCTTCCCAAATATCATAATGCCTTTCATCGGCGAAACCTTCAGCATAACCCTATCTCCCTCCATAAATGCTAGCTCACGCGTCGGCTGATCTGCGTAACTCTTCTGTCTGGACTGAGCTGTGCGGAGTCTCTCCTGAATAACCTTCACCCTATATAAAGCATCTCTCACCATATCTGTGCCATATAACTTGGCCTCGCAAGGCTCAAACCACCCTCAAACATGTGTGCCAGGAACTAGTGTCATGAGTGTCACGAGCAACTATCAGAATATACAAGATAAATATATATATATACAAATCCACAGTCTGGATGAAATAGACGGGGAAAATAACAGAAGGAACTTCAGGGTGCTGCTAGCAGGTCGCCAGAAGAGCAGCTTACCGTGAAGTCTAATCACACACGTCAATATCTAGCACCGGCCTGATAACTAGACGTACCAGCCTCCAGACCTGTACAATGAAGTACAAAAGAAGAAGAAGAAGTGCAGCATGAGTACATAAATAAATATGTACCCAGTGAGTATCCCGTCTAATCTCGAAGGAGTAGTGACGAGAGGTCGACTAGATACTCACTAAGGTCCAATAATATAATATAAAACAGATATGGCTAAGCAGTAGGCATGTGAAGAAGAAATCAAAAAGAACGTAAGCAAATAATGAAATCCAAATAACAACTGAAAATGAACTACAAGTGCCAAATTCTCCATTTACGCAATACCTGTCACTCCCACTATAAGTGACTCAGACTCAAGTGATAACACAATACCAGAACAAGACAACCGGCCGGAGTCATATGGGTGGTCGTAAGGACTGAGGTCATAAGCTAACCCACGATCGCGAATCATACCTGCGACTCGCGTGCTGACTCGATAATAATAAGCTATCCCACGATCGCGCATCATGCCTGCGACTCACGTGCTGACTCGATAATAGTAAGCTATCCCACGATCGCGCATCATGCCTGCGACTCGCGTGCTAACTCGATAATAATAAGCTATCCCACGATCGCGCATCATGCCTGCGACTCGATAATAATAAGTGCGTATATATATATATATAAGTACATATGTGTACTAACTCAACACTGAACTCAAGAGGAATGTGCCAATGCCATGGATAACCAAACGGGATTTAAATCAAAATATCTCACTTTTCCATATCACCTCCACAGAAATTACAACCCCTAACACTTACAGGGTACAAATAGGGCACATAGAGGCATTCTTGTGAATCCTAAGGCTACCCGATATAGCAATATAGTCACCACGTATGGACTATCGTCACTTGGTACATATGTGGCCCCCACAACATGAATACACATCAATCAAGAACCTATGTGGACGTTTCCCCCTTACAAGGTTGGAAAGGAGACTCACCTCGCGACGAAACTAACCTTCGGATCAAGGATGCGCCCGAATCTCCGAAATGTACCCTCGATGGCTCGCAACTAGACAAATATAGTATAATTACATCAATTCATGATCAAGGAAGAAGAATTAACCAATTAACCCAAAACTCGTTATTCTTGAAGGATTCCGAAATTTCAACCCCGGGCCCATACGTTCGGATTCCAAAATCTCGAAGGGATCACTCACCCGAAGCCTAAGGATCGAAATTATGCAAATTTTACTTGAATTCATAGCCTTAAATGGATAATTCACAAGTTTCCCAAAAGCCCTAAATTACTACCCAATTTCCAAGATTTTTGATAATTTAGAAGAGAATTTAGCTATGAATTGGTGTTTAAAATTAGGTGTTAAGGAGAATTTTACTTACCTCAAACAATAGGTGAAAAGCTCCTCTTGAATGCTCTCACTAAGCTTGGGGAAAAAGATGGAAATGGTGGAATGGGGCCAAATCCCATATATAAAAATTACTGCCCAAATGTCCCTTCTTCGCGAACGCGACTGGGCACCGCGTTCACGAAGGCCAATGGCCAGGCCTATGAAGGCCCTTCTATGCGAACGCGAGACAGGGGCCGCGAACACGAAGGCCCAGGGGCCCAACCCATAACGAACGGGGGGTGGGGAATGCGAACGCATAGAAAATCAAAAACCCAGCCCAATTCCTTCTTTGCAAACGCGGCCACCCACCCGCGAACGCGAAAAAGGAAACCAGATAGAGGAAAAATCTGGTGTTTTGAACTGAGCTCCTGGGGATCCAAAACTTACCGGAGCCCCTCGAGACCCCGTCCAAAAGCACCTGCAAGTCTGTATTTATGATATGGACTCGTTCAAATTTACGGAACGTGTAAAATAACAACGAAACTCAGAATTCAACCGAAAAATCAAATTGAATCAAACTTAAGAACTTAAAGTTCTAGAATTCATTTCAATGCACTGAACCAGCCTATACTACTCGGAATGACTTCAAATATTGTAGGCAAGTCATAAATGGCCATACAGAACTATTCCCAATCTCAGAATTCCGTTCGGACCTCGATCACATAAAATCATGTCCCAACCCAAATTTCAAAAATAAGGAAATCCTGATTTCCATTTCAGGCGTCGAAACGCTCCCGGGTCATCGAAAACCTGAGCCGAACACACGCCCAAGTCCGAAATCATCATACAGAGCTACTGGAGCTGTCAGATCTCGATTCCGAGGTCGTTTGCTCAAAATGTTGAGCGAAGTCAAACTTGGCCAAATAGGCCAACCTTAAGGAACCAAGTGTTCCTAAATCACTCAAATCATTCCCAAATCCCGAACCACCCATCCCCGCAAGTCATAAAGCAAGGATAGCCGCTATGGAAGGTTTCATTTAAAGGAACGAGACCCTAATACGCAAAATGACCGGCTGGGTCGTTGCAGCCGAATAACTTAGGTTCGACATTCATTATGGTTGTAGTGTGGAACGTGAAGATGTTCGCTCGTTTATCTACGAGGAAGGTTACTTATTTTTAATGTAATGATATGCAATACGGCACAAATTGTTTCCTTATGTTTGGTTGCATATTTTTGCACTAGCGTACAATGGTTGACTTTCGAACTATGGTTCTAGTAGGATTAAACTTCGGGATGTTATAAGTGGGATTAACCAGGAACTTTTCTTTCTTTGGGAATTGTGATCATCATGGAGTTATAACAAGTTCTTAGAGCCCTTCAATATCATCATTTATGTGATCTAGAGTAATTGAAGAAGATGGGTAAGAGAACGTTAGTTTGGTTTAGCATGGTAATAAAATTTATTGGATTCTTCGACTTGATCAGGTATTTTAGATGATTTTGTGGTTAGACTTCTTGGTTTGGCGGCCTATAAGACTTGGTCTATTTAGAGAGATTTAGGTTTTTTGTATTAGTTATGTGTAAATGAATTTTGAAAAGCTTATGATGGTTTTGACCACGACGTTGGGGTTAATATTTTCGAAGGGCATGGAGAGTTTATTGCATGTTGTGATTGTTTCACGAATTTAGTTTAGTTGTATGCTTCTAGTAGAAGGAGTGCATATGTGGAGGATTATTTTTCTTGTGATTCAGCATTGACAACAGGATTCTTGTGTTTTTATATGATAGAATGAAAGATACGATAACCCATGTGGGGTTCGGGAATGAATGGAAGAGGTTATGGTTCGATTTTGGAAGGAAAGTCATAAGCTCTATGCACCATAAGAGATTGCAAATACTTCAGAGAATGTCAGTACTATCTTGTATCGCCTAAGAAGGGTGTGTTATTCAAAATACATTGTGTATTGATTTGCGGATGCTTGGTTGAATACTATAGAGATAGAGTGATTAGTAACCACGGGTGTTCACATTTTTGCTTCTTGATGCAGATTGATAGGATTATTTTACACAAGATGATCGTGCATATGTGACATGGCTATCGTTTGAGTGCGAGGGTTAAAGCATGGGTATTATGTCATTTGTGAGGTTTAGAAATCATATTTTCTTAAAGGTGGGCCATCTATTTAGTTATGAATAGTGGATGTGTGTTAATGGATAGAGATCTGATTGTATATGTCATGGATAAGGTCACTATGGATTTTTGAAAGATTATTTACCTATTTCAAAATAGTTTGAATCGCTTTGGACCTACCGTTAGATTAATGAAGATGTGTATTTGATGCGTGGCTAGAATTCATGATTTTTAGCATTATATACCGTGCATTTTAGGTGTTTT
>MDKI01068521.1:0-15236 GCA_005239505.1 Nicotiana paniculata
TATATATATATATATATATATATATATATATATGCTAAGTCAGTATACTATGTGAGTATAGAATTGTCTTGGTTTGTCTATGTTTTTTATCAGCAAAATATGATACTGATATAGTATATAGGTATGCTATATGAGTATACTATGTGAGTATAGAAATGTACGGATTTGTGTGTGTGATTTTTATCAATAAAACATGATACATAATTGTATTTGTATTATAAACAGGTATATCATTAAATGCGTGGATGAAAGATGCACTTGGAGACTTAAAGCATCAAGCCTACGAGGATCAAATATTTTCAAAGTGATGGATTTCAATTTTGTCCACAATTGTTTAAATGGTAAGAGATTTTGTTCACAAAAGCAAGTTGTCTCAGCTTTTGCTGCAGTTGTGGTACAAGATAAACTTGTTGACCCGAAAATCATATATACACCAACAGATATCCAGAGAGACATCCAAAAATTATATAGAATGGACTTAAGCTATATGCAAGCATGGAGATCAAAAGAAAAAGCAATGCAATTGTTGAGAGGAACACCAAGTGAGTCATACAATAAAATACTAACATATCTTTATATATTAGAGTACGTTAACCCAGGATCAGTGACATGACTACACTGAAGTAGATTGGAGCTTCTTGTATGCATATTCATAGCTATATATTCATCAATTAGAGGATGGATCTATTGTAGGCCAACAATTGTAGTTGATGGAAGTTTTTTAAAATCAACATATAGAGAGACCATACTCATGGCTTCCAGGCAAGACGTAGAGGGTAAGAAAAAAAGTTGTCTCAGAATCAGTATTGAATAATTGATGTACTTTACTATTTTAAAAATACAATCCAATTACATTCAGTTAAAGCAGCAAAAAAGGTTTTCAAAAATCATATGATACCAATATAGTATACAGGTATACCAACAGAGTATATAATTATTTTGTTACATACCCGCACCTACCTATGACTATACTATTATATGAAATGATAAATTAACATTGTGTGTTGTAACTAATATTTTTTTCTTTGGTTTTACAGGACAAATTCTACCTCTCGCATATGTTGATACGGAAAATGGTGCATCGTGGGAGTGGTTCTTCGTGCAGTTCAAAGAAACTTATGGACAAAGAGAAGGAATGCGTATTGTATCAGACGGTAATGATAGTATATGGAGAGCAACTCCAATTGTCTATCTAGAATTCCTTCATTGTGCATGTATATTCCATCTGTAGAACAACATAAATACGAACTTCCGAAAGAGCCAAAAAAAAATCAAAGAAGTATACTTTGCATTAGTAAGAGCATACATTGTTGAAGAATTCAACAGACATATGACAAAGTTAGAAGCTATTGATAGTAGAGTGAAAATATACCTAATGTATATTGGATATATAAATGGTCCCGGACGCATTCCAAAGCAAATAGAACAATGGACATGACATCGAATATTGCAGAAATCAGTAAATGCAGCAAACAAGTACGCAAGAGACCTCTCAGTTGTGAATTTTCTTGACGTTATGACAATATTATTTTAAAAATGGAAGTACACCAATCGGAAGGATGCCGTAGAATCATTTATGAAGATCGGTGTAAACTATGAAAAAATATTGACAGATAATACTATCTTATGACAGACGATGACGGTATGCATTTTCATAATCATAAAAGTACTGCATGTACTGTAGTTTTATTTCTGCACCTTAGAGATTTCACTAAACAATTATATACTATTACTTCATAAAGCTAATGACTTTTATTAATTAAAATTACATTAGGTGTTGCCATCAATTCAATTCTTACATTTAGTAATTGCTGGTCAAACAAGAAACGTGGTGCGCCTATATGAAAAAATTACACTTGTGGAAGGTTTCAGCTAGACGATATTTCATGTCCACATGAAATGGCAGTTATACAAAAATTTCATATGGATTTATACAAGTATTGATCGGATTACTACAGTATAGACTACTTGTTGAAAATATATGAGGTACCAGTAAACCTTTTGCCTGATGAAACAACGTGGCAAATTCCAGAATATGTCTTTTCGCAGTTGATACTGCCACCAAAAGGAAAAATCAAACCAGGAATACCTAAAAAGAAGAAAGGCATAGGAAGTTGGGAAGTAAATACAGTTACATGTGCGCTATGCGAGAACAAAGGACACAAACTGAGAACGTGCCGAAATATTCCAAAGAGAGATTGGTATAATGCTTCAATGTTCTTATAAAACTCATATATCGTAGAATCATATTATTTAAATTGAAAATAAATAGAATGCATGTCTTGCACTAGACATATATTTGGTATGATGATTCTTTGTCAAATTACTTTTTGGCAAAATTTTATATAGCTATTTGTGTTTTCAACAAAAATCTACTTATTTTCTATTTTAGTGTATAGAAGTGGTATGCATTTGCGTCTAGTTGCTGCAGGAAAAAAGGTGCTAAAATATAATGTGATACCCAAGTGGTATATTTGTATACTTTATTGGCATCAAAATATGTTCAGAAATATAAGTGGTGCCCCAAATTCAACATTTGTACATACATTGTTAACAAAATAGGCACGTTTTGCAGCTCATGTCAGTATTGGAGTATAACAATTTGGAAGCCATTTACATGTATTTATTGTACATCATTAGGTACTCAAATACAATGTCACGACCCGATTTCGGAGTCGGGATGACGGCTATCGTGGAATCAGGCAAGCCGTCCCTTTTAACTAAGCTAAATTCAATTTCCAGTAAAAGTAAAATTTTAAACGAGTTTACTGATAATACTAAGAATCTGAAGTTTTAAAAAACTAATATTTGAAACAAAAATTAAAATCTCCAACCCCGTATCCGATGTCACTGAGTCATGAGCTGCTATATCATAAAATAAAGAATGAAGAAATAGACAACATAGTCTCAAAATAAGTGCAACAGGTGGAATAAGGAAGAGAATACGAGGTCGCGATCGCCAGCTGCTACCTCGACAACTCCAATGAAAACTCTGACAGTTGCTCAATGTCCACTACCGGGTCCCGGTGTACCTGTATCTGCACACAAGGTGCAGGGGGTAACGTGAGTACACCAACTCAGAAGTAACGAACCCAAACTATGGGTTGAGAGGTAGTGACGGACAAAACCTCAGGATTTACAATAAACAGTATACCGAAATTAGACATGCTAACAGTTTATCAGAATGAGTAAATATGCCAAGTATGCCAGTATACTCTACATGCCACCATAAAAATATATGTATGAAACCAGTGTGGATATGCACATCGTGCTCACAACCTTCACTCAGCAGTCCACCCAGTACCGTATATGGCTCTCAGGCCCAGGGAAAGTCCATCCCGGAATGTACATAATCATCGGTGACCGTAGTCACTTAGTACTGAGGAAGAAGGCCAATGCATCCCCACGGAGAAAGTCCATCTCCGGAATACAACACTCGGACAAGATCCATGCCCCGGGACGATCCATCCTCCACATAACATCCACTTCGGACACGATCCATGCCCAGGGAAAAACTATCCCTCAACATCAATGCGCTCACTAAGGGTGTAAAGACTCCGGAGGGGCCCTAGTGGCCCATGCGTTCTATCAAGCCAACGAAGGCATGATTTAAGTATAGTTGCGGTGTGCAGTCCGATCTCATAACTGTCTCAATAACAGGCTCTCGGACTCACTCAGTCATTACTCTTCAATCTCACTCACATGGATCACAGATGCATCCATCAGCCCGAAATAATGATAATTATGCATATAATTAACAATACTGAGACTAAGATATGAAGTGATATGCTATAACAGGACTGAGTATATGAAATCAAATAGTCACAAAATGAGACAATAATATACGACCACTCGGGTCTCAGCATTTCCGGCGTGAAGCCTAGCATTTATACTTAACATGATTTCTAACAGGGTCACAATTACAACATTAACAGAAGCACAGATATCATCAGGGAATAATCACTAAACGGTTCCATGGGATAAACCAGGCCACAAACACTCGGTGCATGCCCGCATGCTCGTCACTTGGCATGTGTGTCACCTCGATTATAGTCATAAATCATTTAGCTCGTGGTTTCGAACCCTCAAAACCAAGTTTGGAAACGTTACTTACCTCAAAACCGGCTAAAATATTACTCTGCGGTGCCCTTGCCTCTAAATTCAGCCTCCGAGTACTCCAAATATACCAAAAATCAAATTTATACCATTATAATATGCCAAGGAACAAAACCCAATCGAAGTCTATCAAAATTACTCAAAAATCCTGAAGTTGGCCAAACCCGACCCCCGGGCCCACATCTCAGAACACGATGAAATTTACACCACAAAAATTCCCATCCTCCCACGAGTCTATACATACCAAGAACACTGAAATCGGAGTCCAAATGACCCCTCAAATTTCCATTTTACGGTCTCTAAACCACAAGCCCTAATTACCTATTTTGCACTATTTTCCCCCACGTTTTCACCACTAATCCGACCTTTAATCACATATAAACGAGTTTTAATTCCAAAATCCTTACCTCAATGAAGAACTATCGATTTCCCTCTTCAAAACCCTTCAAAAGCTTCAAACCCGAATAAGAATTGTGAAAGAATGACCAAAATTTGCTAAGGGTTCTTTTTATAGGTTCTTCCAGCGATGACCGCACCTGCGGTCCTTTTCTCGCACCTTCGGTCCCAGGTGCGCACCTATGAGAATTCACTTAAGTTCGGACTTCCGCACATGCGGTCCTTTTCTCGCACCTTCGGTCCCAGGTGCGCACCTATGAGAATTCACTTAAGTTCGGACTTCCGCACATGCGGCCCTTTTCTCGAACCTGCGGGCTCGCAGGCGCGACCAGGTGTCCGCACCTGCGCTCCTTGGCCAGGTCCCCCTCTTCCGCACTTGCGCAAGAACCATCGCACATGCGGCCATCGCACCTCCGGCTCCCCATCCGCAGGTGCGGAAACATCAGAAAACTTCACACCAGCAACCTTTTCACTTTTCAAAACTCCCCGATGGCCATCCGAAATCATCCCGAGCCCCTCGGGACCCCAACCAAAAATACCAACAATTCCCATAACCTCATTCAAACTTAGTCGAGCCTTCAAAACAGCAAAAACAACGCAAAAACACTAAAATCACCCCAAATTCAAGCCTATGAAATTTGAAACTTCTAAATTTCACCAAGGATGCCTAAACCATCCAAAACACATATGATTGACCTGAAAATTTGCATACATATCCAAAATGATATTACAAACCTGTTCTAACTTCCGGAATTCCATTCCGACCCCAATAGCCTGTTTTCCCCTACCGATCAAAAATCGCCAAAAAAACTAACTTTTGCCAATTCAAGCCTAATTCTACGCCGGACATCAAAACTTCATTCCTTTCACGACCCAAACCGATGGGCTGCGACGGGCACCCGGTACCTTACTCAACCCGAGTACCAACATAACGTATCTTTTCAAGTCATACTATCATAGATAATTGGGCCGGAGAGGCTGCCGTGAAATAGGTAGAATACAACAGGTAATGCCAACTTATACATAAGACCTATGGCCTCTAGGACCAAAATAACCACTTGAACAGTGAACATAGGCCGGCAAGGCCATATAATCTTTTACGTACATGACATCTGTCTACAAGCCTCTAAGAATACATAATTTTCATAAAGGCCGGGACAGATGTCCTACCATACCAAACAATACACATCTAACTCATACTAACCAAACAAGCAACTCTGAAGCAAATGGAGAGCACCAATATCTTCCGCTGAACTGATAGCCTATTTGGAGGGCTCTCGACCTGTCTATCGGGACCTCCGGGCATGAAACGCAGCGTCCCCGGGCAAAAAGGGACGTCAGTACGAATAATGTATTGAATATGTAAGCCATATAAACAAGTGCATAACAGACATAGAGGAAATATAGACTAAATGACTCCACCTGTAAGTCTGAATAACTTTATAAATCATGAAGTAATTATAGTATCATGAATATGCGTATGAATGTCATGTCGCGCATAGGTACATGTCTAATAACATCATCAGCTTCTGAGGGCATCCCATCATATCATCTTGGCCATTGTGGGAAAAATCATCAACGAATACTAGCTGATCAGGTGGTGGTGCGTATATAACGCCATAACCTTTCCCATATTCCATATACCTATATATATACATACATATATACGCGTATATAACGCCGTCTGAGTTATGGGTCAATGTACATGTATAAATGCATGAAATGCATAAGAAATACGTTAGTAGAATTTTTTTCAGAATGCCATAAAAATCAATATGCCTTTCGAATAAACATTATCAAATACGTAATTTTCTAGGACCCATGAATAGAAGATAATAATAATTCACATGGGGAATCAAGAATATAGACACCCCTAAAATTTCTATGTAATAGAGTAATTTATGGAAGTTGTGCATTTGCTCATTTCATTCGTGTTGTATAGATCATGCCAAAAACAAAGAAGGGATAGCCTTAACATACCTGAGTCATTTCTCTTAACAATCCCTCTAGCACACGTCAATGGCGACAACACGTAACGACAAGATCAGAGTAGGAAAAAAATCCGCCTTCATATGATCAAAATATTTCCAAACTTTATCGAGCAAACCATAATGTTTACAACTGGATAGAAGATCCATAAATACATACACATCACCTATAAAATCATTTCGTATACACAAGCAGTGTATCTCTTTCCCCATATATAACAAAGAGAGACTTGCACATGCTTGAAGTAAGCTTACCTTGCTCAATTTTTAATCAACCTCTCTTAATGAATTTGATCACAATGTTATTTAATTTCTCTTGTTGAAGCCGTGACTTTGAAAAATGAAGTGACTTCATTTTGTTGTGAACTCTAGAGTCTTTTCAACAGAATCCTTAATTAAGAGTCTATCAATAGACATGGCACAAGAATGAGAGATAACGATCCATGTCTTAAATTTTCTTGCCATCACCTCCTTATTAACTTAATGAAATGAAAATTTGTTTCCAGGTTCCCCCTAATATTTATCCAAACCGTTCTTAGTTAATTGCCCACAAATTTAAGTTAATCTCTCACTTAAAAATCCATAATTACCCAATTATCCACATAATTAAAAATTATCTCAAATTACTTAAAATATTACTCACTTTTAAATACACCGTATACACCCCACTATCATGGTCATGTGGTACCTTGTATGGTACTAGTCCATAAATATCAGGTATTATAGCTCGGACCGTATTTTATCCCAAATTGTCAAACTTTGATGAAACTCATTTCCTTCGATTCACTTACCTTCTCACCTTCACGACTTTACTTATCACTTGTTTGAAATAGCATGATGCTTATAATCCCAAAATAAATCTCATTCTTAAACTTACGTCGATTAACTTACGAGAAAACTTTAAGGTACGAGAATGCAAGATGTAATATCTCATTTCCTGACTTTCATCAATTTAATTATGATGTACTTTTATGTACAAAAACGTGGGGTGTAACATCATTCCCCCCTTTGGAACATTCGTCATTGATTGTTGATTGATGCTCTTATCATTTTCATAACTTATAGCTCTTGAGCATACCTTAATACTCTCCTTGCCATTTAGGCAATTGTTCTGTGAATAAATCCAAAGGCCAGGGCATTCTCCCCTTTGGCCTCTTCCTTACACCACGGCTTGTGGTCGGAATCCTTCCAATATCGTAACTGTTGCTACCTTCTTTCATGCAGCCTGTACGATTCTGACCTTGTAAGTGCGCCTATGCGACTCTTCTCTCCTTTTTCCTCCAGCTTTTAGCCAATCTCTAGGCCTTACTTTGTGAATATATACAAAGCTTGACAAGATGTACCTCTGGGCATCTATAGGTATACTGAATTTCTTCGTCCGGTACTTGGTTGAACTTTAGGAATATTACCATACCTTATTTCATAGATCCATTTATCCATCTGTATAACTTTACTGCATCAAGATAGGTCATACTATACCGTAAATTTTACTTCAATTTATCGTTGCTGAGGTCCGCTACCAAATTCCAGCTTACTCTCCTTGCCTATCCTATATGCATAAGTCTGATTCCTTTAATGCTTCCTCATTATTATTCATCTTAAGAATGACAGCCTAACCTCATTTCATACTTTTATACATCCATTGTTGATTCACCTTAATATCGATCTATAATATACCACTAATAACAAAAACTTCTTACGTAATACCTTGCCACTAGGGCTTACGTCTCATTGGGGAACATCTGAAGTGATTAGACTGATCCACATAGGGGCGATACCATGCTTCCAAAACCGTATTTCATAGTATCCCAATGTGATTTACCTTACATGGGTATTTTGATCTCGTACAATTCATGAAATCCTATTCAAATCATTAATCAATCGAAGGCCCAAACGTCATCATTTATCTGTCACAATTACACCCTTATTCTACTATCCGACAACATTCCATTTCTTCTAAATGCTACTACTCGTAGACTTTTTTGGGTTCATTCAGACTATACTGAGCTTTGTATAACTTAGAGAAACCACTAGCTCTTTTGTTTTCATGGTCTAAATCTCGAGGACTTATCCATTTTCGTCATCTTCTCACTTGCCATTTTCTTATCCTTACTCTTGTCTTTCTAAATCCTTGTCGTTCTATCGTACTTTAGCTTGCGACCTATTTCCTTATGCTTTTCTGGAACATCAATACATCACATCATCTCTAACTCTTCTTTCACTCTCTAATTAGACCTTTCGGTACTTAGAAACCATAGGCTGGAAGGTCTATCACTGACGACGCTGCTATGGATACTTAATCCTCGCGCTTCTAGCCCCTTATCCGAAGTATGGACTATTCATAACCTTCTATATTCGAGTATCTTGTATGTTGTTCAATATTGCCTCACATTATTCTATCTCTTTCATAACCTCCCTTTCACATAGGTATAATATATCTCCACAACCTGAAGCTCTATTATAATACTTGCACATCTGGTGTATGCACAATTCGGTGGGAGCTTATGAGGCGGGTACTCTTCTAACTGACTTTATCGTAGACCATTATAGAATATTATTGTTGTACTATCTCTCTTGTACCTCTGATACTAAGAGTGATCCTGTAATGTTCTCAATCACGATTTTTGTAATTTTTTTGGTTCCAATAATCAGACTCCTGATTTATTTCGTTGTTGTAGCTCTTTAGTTTCCTCTTTCTTCTGATCAGCCTTTATGTAGGCTTAAGCTCTCTTCCGATTTGAGGCTCCTAATATTAGTTATTACTTTAGCCTTTCATGGATAATATTCTAACAATTCAATACTTTGTCTATAACCTGGACTTAGTTCTTTCTTTTAACTTTTACCAGAGTCTTCTACGGTTGCATGATTGTTAACATATGTGCTGTATGGATAATATTCTGAAATCTTGAGTGCATCCACAATGTAACTAACCCTGGATCATTAATCGAACAATTTCTTTCGTTCCTTCCCAACTTTCTTTAAACGTAAGCTATTACTTTTCCTGGTCCTTCTGCCTCCTTTTTGCGTGCTTGCTTAGCTTATCCTAGTTCCCACGCATGCCGGAATTTTCTTGTGCAACTCATATGTTCTCGAATATTACCTTCGAATTTTTTTCTCCCCGCTCATTAGCCACAATAGGTGCTACTTTCTTTTAGAGTGCATGCAATTTTTGTTGTGAGACTGATTTTACATGACCATTTCCTCTTTAGGTCGTTGTAGTACATAGGGAGAACCCTTTACTCTTGTAAAGCTACGAGCTTATTACGGATCTTTTGACTTCCTTCCTTGCCTATAATTATCCGTAGTTACTTACTTCCACGTCCTTGTGATTATAGGGTTGCTTCTGAACTGATATTTTGATTATCTTTCCAGTGGAACTCTCTTTTATTCCCTTAACACTCATACGGTACCTTCAACTACCCCAACTCCTATTTGAATATTTATCAAGCTTTTGATGTCATATTTGCGAGACTGAATTCCCCATGTTGGGGTTCATTCTGTTAGTCTTGCACGATCTATTACTCTCTTTTATTCCCGTAACACTCATACGGTACCTTCAACTACCCCAACTCCTATTTGAATATTTATCAAGCTTTTGATGTCATATTTGCGAGACTAAATTCCCCATGTTGGGGTTCATTCTGTTAGTCTTGCACGATCTATTGATTTGTCTGTATTCTCTTGTCTACCCATAGCTAGGCTCTTCTTAAATCAACCACTAATGAATCGTTGATTCATTCCCGTATCAATATTCCGTGTAGTTTTTCTTGAGTTATTTCCTTTGTCTTAACTTAACTCTCTCATTGGCTCCTTATTAACATCTTGGGCCGGGACCCTTACGTTCTCTCCTTAACATCGTGTCTGCATAATGTTCTGGAATTGAAGCATATCGGTAGGATTTGAATAAGTGTAATCTCATTCCTTTGTCATTTTTATCACATTCTTCCTTTACCATTCCATAGTTACTGAACCACTTAGTTCTGACTTAATGCCACATAACTTCTTATTCCCCACTTTTAGGGGAATGCTAAGATTTAGAGCTACGACGATCTACCTACAGATGTTGTACCTCTTTATCTTTGACATCCTTCCTTACATCGATGACCATTACTTGTCTTGCAGTACTCCTTCTGTACCAAGGATAACAAAATTCCTTACTTACGAGGGTGACACCTAGTATAACTGGCACATACAGTCCCTTAAGATTAACTTAGCTCACATTGCTTGCTTTACGGAAGCGTCTTCCTGAATGACCATTCTCTGAATTTCTCATGAATCTTCTCATGTTTTCCATTCTATGATTGAGGGAACGCAATCTAAAATTCACATGATGCCGATCATTATCAAATCACTCATTCAGTAATTCATGTTTAGTTTATCTTGCTCACCAGTACATACTGATTTCTATTACTCTGGGGTCTAACTTTCCCTTCTGTTAATCACGTTAGAGTTGCAAACTTATTTCTCGAAATGAGGATGCGACCGTATGGACTATACTCTTTTGTTGTCTTAAGGCCCATCACATTTTGTCTCTTTCTTCATTTGACTATAGATTCTGTAAGACTCTATCATTGTCATCCATGTATCACATCCCTCTCATAATTCTTCCTTATCTCTCTTCTCATTACTCTGCTAATATTTATGCCTACCTTTTTCTTGTGAAAACTTCCACACAGAATTCTTTCGCTTTTAGCTCTCCTTGCTTCATTCATCGGCTCTTCGATTTTCTCAATGTCCTCGCTCTACTAGGTAAGAGAGTCACACTAAAATAATATGTATTCCTTCCAGGCTTCCAGTGCCTATCTTTTGTAGTACTCATATCTAGCGGTACTATTTTAGAGTGCACCATCTGGGTATCTCACAAGGAGTTCTATTAGCACATTCGCAATATCCTTCGGAAATGTCAACTAACGCAAGCAATCCATTCCACCATTTTGGGTCATTCTAACCACAATCGGGTCCTGATAATCGTCCTTCTCTTATACTACTTTTGTTAGCCCCCATAGGGGATAAATGAGATGGGTGTGGCCCACTGTGCATACCTTTGTTATTGTTGAAGGTAACTCAAAATACTTATATCTCCCTTCCTGAGTGGTAAGTAATGATAGTTTTCACTAGCTGAGTACCTCGTACCCTTCTTCATCTTGCTTCTTTTTCTTTTTGTAACTTGTGTCTACCTTCCGATTCTATTATTCCTTTTTACTAAGAGCGGATAAGTATTCTTGCTTTAAAACTTCTTATCAAGAACCCTACACCTTTTAGTACATGCATGGTTTGCTAAAGATCTCACATTTACTCATCATAAGCATGATGTAAAATCGAGTTCCTCTGACTCAGCACATCCACAACTATATCTCTTACCGACCGTCTTTATGAATGTAGGTATCGTTGTATTACGAATAAGATAGAGTTTCGGAAATTGAGTTCTTACAACTGAGCTCTACCACACGATCTAGAGTAAAAAGAAAGAGTGGCAGTCCTAAATTCCCTGTAGGCTCCTGCTTATAAGTGTGGTTCACGACACACCCATAAACAAGACTCTACTAGACACGACTTGTAGACTCTCTAGGACAAAACTGCTCTGATACTACTTTTGTCACGACCCAAACCGATGGGCCGCGACGGGCACCCGGTACCTTAATCAACCGAGTACCAACATAACGTATATTTTCATGTCATACTATCATAGATAACTGGGCCGGAGAGGCTACCGTGAAATAGGTAGAATACAACACGTAATGCCAACTTATACATAAGACCTATGGCCTCTAGGACCAAAATAACCACTCGAACACTGAACATAGGCCGGAAAGGCCATATAATCTTTTACGTACATGACATTTGTCTACAAGCATCTAAGAATACATAATTTTCATAAAGGTCGGGACAGAGTCCCACCATACCAAACAATACACATCTAACTCATACTAACCACACAATCAACTCCGAAGCAAATGGAGCGCACCAATATCTTCCGCTGAGCTGATAGCCTACTTGGAGGGCTCTCGACCTGTCTATCGGGACCTGCGGGCATGAAACGCAGCGTCCCCGGGCAAAAAGGGACGTCAGTACGAATAATGTACTGAGTATGTAAGGCATATAAATAAGTGCATAACAGACATGGAGGAAATATAGAGTAAATGACTCCACCTGTAAGTCTGAATAACTTTATAAATCATGATATAATTATAGTATAATGCATATGCGTATGAATGTCATGTCGTGCATATGTACATGTCTCATAACATCATTAGCCTCTGAGGGCATCCCATCATATCATCTTAGCCACTGTGGGGAAAATCATCAATGTATACCAGTTGACCAGGTGGTGGTGCGTATATAACATCATAACCTTTCCCATATTCCATATATATATATATATATATATATATATATATATATATATATATATATATATATATATACATACATATATACGCGTATATAACGCCGCCTGAGTCATGGGTCGATGTACATGTATAAATGCATGAAATGCATAAGAAATACGTTAGTAGAATTTTTTTCAGAATGCCATAAAAATCAATATGCCTTTCGGAACATTATCAAATACGTATTTTTCTATGACCCATGAACAGAAGATAATAATAATTCACATGGGGAATCAAGAATACAGACACCCTTAGTATTTCTATGAATAGAGTAATTTATGGAAGTTGTGCATTTGCTCATTTCATTCGTGTTGTATAGATCATGCCAAAAATAAAGAAGAGATAGCCTTAAAATACCTGAGCCGATTCTCTTAAGAATCTCTCTAGCACACGTCAATAGCGACAACGCGTAACGGCAAGATCGGAGTAGGAAAAAATCCGTCTTCATATGATCAAAATATTTCCAAAACTTTATCGAGCAAACTAGAATGTTTACAACTGGATAGAAGAGCTATAAATACATACACATCACCTATAAAACCATTTTGTATGCACAAGCAGTGTATCTCTTTCCCGATATATAACAAAGAGAGACCTGCACATGCTTGAAGTAAGCTTACCTTGCTCATTTTTTAATCCATCTCTCTTAATGAATTTGATCACAACGTTATTTAACTTCTCTTGCTGAAGCCGTGACTTTGAAAAATGAAGTGACTTCATTTTATTGTGAACTCTAGAGTCTTTTCAACAGAATCCTTAATTAAGAGTCTATCAATAGACATGGCACAAGAATGAGAGATAAGGTGCCATGTCTTAAATTTTCTTGCCACCACCTCCTTACTAACTTAATGAAATGGCAATTTGCTGCCAGGTTTGTGACATCCCACGTGGATGTTTGTCCTCCTAATATTTATCCAAACCATTCTTAGATAATTGTCCACAAATTTAAGTTAATCTCCCACTTAAAAATTCATAATTACCCAGTTATCCACATAATTAAAAAATATCTCAAATTACTTAAAATATTACTCACTTTTAATACACCGTATACACCTCACTATCATGGTCATGTGGTACCTTGTATGGTACTAGTCCATAAATATTGGGTATTATAGCTCGAACCGTATTTTATCTCAAATTGTCAAACTTTGATGGAACTCATTTCCTTCGATTCACTTACCTTCTCAACTTCATGACTTTACTTATCACTTGTTTGAAATAGCATGATGCTTATAATCCCAAAATAAATCTCATTCCCAATCTTACGTCGATTAACTTAGGAAAAAACTTTAACGTACGAGAATGCGGGATGTAATATCTCATTTCCCGACTTTCATCAATTTAATTATGATGTACTTTCGTGTACGAAAACGTGGGGTGTCACAATTCCAAACACACTCCTAAGTTCCAAATCACCTAACGAAGCTATCCGAGCTATAAAATCCACATTCCGAGGTCGTTTACCCAATAGTCAACTTCCGGTTAAATTTTCTAACTATAAGGCCAACTTAAGAGACTAAGTGTCTCATTTCTCACCATGACCACTCTAAACCCGAGTCAACCAACCCAATGCCACACAAAAGAGATAAACCACACAAGCAATGAATCCGAAATGGAGGAAACGGGGTAAACTCACGGAACGACCGGCCGGGTCGTTACATACAATGTGATACCCAAATGGTATATTTGTGTACCTTTATTGGTATATAGTTGTATTTCACTAATATGGTTAAACCAAAATATATGTAGAAATACAAGTGGTGCACCAAAAAAGGCAATATCTGTACATGCTTTCTCAACAAAATGGGCACACTTTGGAACTCATGTCAATGTTGAAGTATAACAAAAAGACTCAAATACAATGTGATACCCGAAAGGTATATTTGTATACCTTATTGATATATAGTTGTATTGCACTAATATGGTTAAAGCAAAATATGTGCAGAAATACGAGTGGTGCACCAAAAAAATACAATATTTGTACATGCTTCCTCAACAAAATGGGCATACTTTGCAACTCATGTCAATATTGAAGTATAACAAAAAGGTACTCAAAGTACAATGTGATACTCGAATGGTATATTTGTATACCTTATTGGTATATAGTTGTATTGCACTAATATTGTTAAACCAAAATATGTGCAGAAATACAAGTGGTGTACCAAAAAATGCAATATTTGTACATGCTTCTTCAACAAAATGGGCACACTTTGCAACTCATGTCAATATTGAAGTATAACAAAAAGGTACTCAAATTCAATGTGATACCCGAATGGTATATTTGTATACCTTATTGGTATATAGTTGTATTGCACTAATATGGTTAAACCAAAATATGTGCAGAAAT
>ML315342.1:0-31158 GCA_005239505.1 Nicotiana paniculata
TAGTAGCTAACTCAGTGTAAAAGAGGGTCAAATAGAATGTCCAAAAAAGATCCTTCTAATGTGAAAAATGGGTGTGTTTATAAGGGACTTGGGGATGGTATATATCTAGCATATTCCCTGTCTAATGACCTAAAACAGTGCATAGGGTAGTTTTCACCCTTATCCTTTGGGACATCAGCCCCTATTCCAGAAATTTCCAGCCATAATAATGACCTTAATACCCTTAAGAAGTCTAATTTCAAAAGTCTAGAAGGTTCTTGTGTTGTACACCCAAGATTCCCTCACCTAGGATTCCTAAAATACCCCTTGAAGTCCCTGAAATTACCATTAGGTAACCAGGGTTAAACTTGCTTGGGTTATTATTAGCCCTAATTAATTAATCCTAGTTAGCTCACTCTAGTTAACTAATGGTTATCTTCGACTAGAATTAGGTTTGTTAGTTAAAGGTTAGTTGATTAATGAAAATTAGTTATGTTATTAGGCTTCGTTATTTATCCTACACTATGGTTTATTTCAGTTTTCAACTTAAGTCTAAATGGGATCAGCTTTCCTTTAAGTACCCAAAAATCATGATTCTACTAACTAACCCATAGTCATTTGGTCAATTAGCTTAGGTAAACAAAAATCAGAATTTACTTTCTACCAAGCAAAAGCAATGGTGAAACTCTAATTAATAGTAGTTAATTTAGCTATTTATGAGATTAGACATGCAATAATCAGGTAACAAACCTTATGGTAACACTTTGAAACAGTGTTTTACTTTGATAATTAAGTAGAGGCAATTAATCATAAGAGAGAAAATCAAAAGCAGGAATCAAACAATGTGTGATTAGGCAAGGCGAGTTCATGGAATCTTCCAAGAATTTCACACATAAAATATACCTATACCAGTAAGTTCAGATTCGATCGGCTAGGGCAAATTAAGCATGACTAATATAACATATATTCATAGCTTGAACTAATTTTAATCCCTATGCTAAGTTACTCAATTACCTAAGAGTGGTTCAATTGGTCTAAACATAATCAATTAACGGGTCAATGAAAGAGAAGCACACACACACATGATTACTGAAAGAACCTAGATTAATCACAAAGAAACATGACTAAACAGGCACGAGTAGTAATAGAACAAAAAATAAAACTAGCCTAAAACAGTGGTGATTATACAACCCTATTCATAATTTCAGTAAAAATGAGATAACAAATAATAACAAAGGAATAAGCAAACAGATGAAGAAAAAAAGGTGGGGAAAATACCCATTTGATGGGTTTGGCCGGAAAAAGGAAGTTGCCGGACCTTGGTGGGGTTTGAATGGGATCAAACCCACGTGAATCACTTGCTATTTTGGAGAGCAAGTGACTCATGTATGCCTGAGCCATTGATTCGCTTTCAATCGATGGGGGGTGAACTCTAGGGTTTCAGTGTTTTTTCAGATCTGAAATTGCTCTATATCGGGTGAGTTTTTGGGGAAACCGATGGTGGGGTGTGGTTGAGGATGAAGAGAGGATCATCTGGGAAGAATTTGATGGTATTTGGTTGAGTTCCGGTGTCCAGAAGGCGGTGGGATCCTGGGGAGGCTAGGGTTTGTTAGAGGGGAAAGAGAGAGAGAGAGAGAGAAACGAAGGGGAACGTGGGGGTTAGACTTTTGCAGATGAGGGTAGGGGGGTTTAGGAACAGTTATATAGGTTTAGGGGTGTGGAGTTCGGAACCGTTAGATCGAAGTGATCCAACGGCTGGGGTTTGATGGGGCAAAACAGTGTCTCTTGGTTGTTACGGGGGACGGGCCGGGTAAGGGGATTGGGCTGGAGTGTATTGTGTATAGAGAAGCCCAGGTCCGATTTTAATCCCCTTTAATTAACTAAACCAATTAAATTCAAATCTAATTTAATCCAAGAAATGTAGTAATTAATTTAAACCTTATTTATTTATAGATTAATCAAGAATAACACGGACAATTTTATATTCCTAATTAAATCCGTGATTTATCGAATAAAAGATGATTAGTTTTTTAATAATTAATTATTAAAACTACATTACGTCAAGTAGGCATCATTCGTCTATTATTTAGTTAACTATAACTTTATAGTTCCTTGACAATAATGATGCGCCTAATTTTCGCAAGTTTAAATAATTTTAAAGGATGAATTATGAATATGCAATGCAAACTAAATTAACATTAACTCTAGAATTCAACAAAAATCTGTGAAATTAATTTATTTTATCGAATTTTGTAGGAGTAGATGGTGGGTAAAAAAACACATGCTCACAGACATATAGATGTAACTTATTAAAGCAAGTAAAAATCAGTCAATAAATGAGAAAACCAGATATGAAACATTTAAATGTTAAAACATTTTTGCAAAAAATCCGGTAGAACCAAAACCCTAGTTTTAGGGTAAACAAAATCGATCATAAAATCACAAAAGACTATAAGAAACATAAAATTTTAAAGGATAAATACCAAAATAAACATAAAATCGCTTCAAATCTAAAAGGATCTAAGCATATTCAACAAAAAAAAAATAGCTAGATTCATAGAAATAAACAGAAGCGAATCAAATCTGGTTTGAACCAGAGATTTGAAACCCTAAAAATACAAAAATATTCGTACTCACAGGTATAAAGATGAACATAGACGAAATAGCCGTAATATGTGAGACTTTGAACTAAATCTGGTTCGAGCCTCTTGAGATTCAATTCTCGTTCGAGGCGAATGAATCAAGTAGCATCAGGATTGTATAACTAGTAGAGAAACGAAGTTGATGCGTGGCTAGAATTCATGATTTTAAGCATTATATACCTTGCATTTTATGTGCTTTAATGATAAAAATACACATCGTATGTGCCTAATGAAGTTTATTTAATGTGTAGGTGAGTTGGAATTGGAAGCCGAGCTAAATGAGAGCATAAACGTCGGAAAATACGTGCAAGAGTCGAAAATGAGCTATCCGGGACAAGCCTGGCGTTAGCCAGGCCTTAGAGCCAAAATGCCAGGGTGCCTGTTGCGGTAAAGTCCGAATTTTAAAGGTTTTTAAGTGTTTCCAAGTTGGAATAGAAGTCTTTGACATGTTTAGGGTTCATCCTAAATATATAAATAGACCCAAAAACATAACATTGAGGGGAATTTCGATGGAGGATTGATGTGGAGGAACACACCACGCTTGAAAGAGGATTCTACTTTGTTTTTCTTCTCTTCTCNTAAGATCTTAACCCTTCAGGGGAGCGGATTCGCAGTTAGGATAGGAATATACCTAATCGCCTTACTTGGTTATTATACGGGAATTATTAATGCGTTCTTGTTAATCCTGATTCCATAGGAATATAGGCGTTAGGTTAGCTTGAATAGGCGAGTTGTACTTCGGGAGAAGGCTACGAGCAATATTAACCTCGTCAATCAATAAACCTGATTTGAAGATTTAGGTCGAAAACTCAACGTGATTGTTTGCCAACCCATAACTCCAGAATATCAAATTACATTGACTTCGTCTTTAAGTTAGTTGTCTCTTTAATCTCTTAATTTACTATTTTAGATTAACTTTAGTTAAATATTTGTTTGAGTTTAGTTTAGTTGATAGTTAATCACAAGTCCCTGTGGGTACGATATCTGGATTTAAAATCCTATATTACTTGTCGACCACGTACACTTGCGTGTGCATTGGGAAATCAACCAACATAAGTCAAATAAGGCAGGGAATCGAGAAGAGATTCCATGAATAAGGGGGAAAAGGGTGATGGCAGGGCTAGAGTTTGAGGGGTGAGAGTGAAGAGAGGAGAGTATCCAAGGATGACGGGTTGGGGGGAAATGAAAATAGGGTTTGGGTTCTTGGTAGATTTGAAGGTTTAGGGTCGTTGATCGTCTGAGATCAACGACCAGGATTGGATATCTAGGTGGGGGTGGTTAATCAGACGGGTATGGGTATGGGTATTTGGGTATTGGGTTATGGTTTAGGATAGTTGGGCTAGTTAGGATTGGGTTGGGAGGTCCGAAAATTTAATTAAAAATGGCTACGTTTTAAATACCCACTTAAATTAACAAAATAATTTATAAAAATAATTAATAAATGATAAAAATACTATTTGAAATAATTTAAAATAATTACTTAATATTGTATAAATATAAAAAAAATTCATTTTCCGTGTAAATAATGTAATTATGCATACATGGGCTATTATTACAAAGTTATTGCAATTATAGCCTAAAGATGTAAATATAGTTATGCATAGAATGTTTAAAGCTCAATATAAATATAAATGATAAAAATTATGTAATAAATCATTATAAAATCATTTTTGATGCAATTAGTAATTATTTTAGATAATAAAATGCTGGAATTATTTATATAAAATACATATAAAATCCTTTAAAAATTACGGAAAATTATGGAAAAAAATTGGTGATGCTCATGCACTATTTTGAAAGTATATATGTAATTTTTGACAAATATATGGGAAAAATTGGGTATCAACAGCTGCCCCTCTTTACCTGGAAAGGATGAAAGAGTTGTCGGGTAAAGATATGATGGTCAATTTTGACCGAATAAAGTGATTTGAGGGATATAGGCCGCAATCTAGTTTCCGAGCTACCTACATATCCCTGGTATTACAGGAATAAGGTAGTGTGTAGTTTTGGATCCATCAGTGGTATAAACAGATGGAGTTTTCACAAGGACGGATACAAGGTTTCGAATAGGATGAAATGGTTATGGTGAGCGGACATGTTTGAAATAATTCAAAGGAGCTGGTGCGGGATTGCTCCTGTTGAGATAACAGTTACTCACTGGGTCTCCGAAAATCAAAAGATGTACTTCAATCATATACTTATAAATTTGCGTAAATTTAGACATGATGCAAATTCCCTTCAGACCATGAAAACTGTCTTTGGAAGTTGAGGATGATGTCCTTAGACTATGATGTATCGGGCCATGAATTGTGCGGTAGGGTATTCGCAGGCCATGAAATGATGTTCTCGGGCCTTGAGGATGGTGCCTCCAAACCATGACGCCTTTGAATAATGATGTACAAGTTTGAGAGATCCTTAGGCCATGTCATGGTGTCTTCTGGATATGAGGATGGTGCCTTCAGACTATGACGCCTTTGGACAAGTTGGCTATATTTCAGCCCATGAGGTACAGAAGCGTGTGCTAGAAGCAACAAGACACGGGTTAGTCTTGTATGAAGTTGAGGGCAGAGCTTAGCACGAGAGAAGAGAGCAATGCAAGAAAGAAAGTGCTTAGCATCATCCGAGATTCGAGACAGTGCTTAGTCCCATGCAAATAAAAGGCAGTGCTTAGCCTTGTGTAAGTGGAGAGGTAGGGCTTAGCCTCATTGAATGTTCGAGACAGTGCTTAGCCTTATGCAAATAGAGAGGCAGGGCTTAGCCTCATTCAAGAGTTGAGGCAGGGCTTAGTCTCATGCAAAGAGAAGGCAGTGCTTAGACTTATGCCAATATAGAGGCAGGGCTTAGCCTCATGCAGGGGTTGACACAGGGCTTAGTCTCATGCAAAGAGAAGGCAGTGCTTAGCCTTATTCAAATAGATAGGTAGGGAGTAGCCTCATGCAAGAGTTGAAACAGGGCTTAGTCTCATGCAAAGAGAAGGAAGTGCTTAGCCTTATGCCAATAGGGAGGCTGGGCTTAGCCTCATGTAAGAGTTGAGACAGGGGTTAATCTCATGTAAAGAGAAGGCAGTGCTTAGCCTTATGCAAATACAGAGGCATGGCTTAGCCTCATGCAAGGGTAGGGACAGGGCTTAGTCTCATGCAAATAGAAGGAAGTGCTTAGCCTTATGCAAATGTTGATGCATGGCTTAGCCTCATGCAAGTGATCTGAGCCAGGGCTTAGTCTCATGCAAGATTCGGGACAATGCTTAGTCCCTTGCAAAGAGAATGCAGTGTTTAGCCTTATGCAAATAGGGAGGCAGGGCTTAGCCTCATGCAAGATTGAGACAGAGCTTAGTCTCATGCAAAGAGAAGGCAGTGCTTAGCCTTATGCAAATAGGGAGGCAGGGCTTAGCCTCATGCAAGATTGAGACAGAGCTTAGTCTCATGCAATTGTAAGAGTAAGAGTGAAGTATTATTAGATGACAATGGGTTTCATGCGTAGCGATTGTGTTGTTGCGATGGTGTTTATCATATAATCCTGTATCCAAAGAAAACTTGTGAGTTTTGCGGGGGAGGTTGGTTCGTGCCTTTGCTTGCTTGATTTGCTCCGCTTTGTCTGAAGATCTTTTTCAAGCTATTAGGATAGCATTTTGGCTGAAGCAAAGTTTCTTTTTTTCAAAAGCATATGTGTCTAATTTTCGAAGACATAGTAATATGCAGTTTAGAAATTTAGTTAGATGAACCATAAACTGTGACGTAATCAAAGACATTGCGACTTCTTTTGCCGTAGAATTTTGAGGGTCCTCCTCAAAATTCTGCCCCAGTTAAATAGATGACCTTTCTGACTGCTCCATATGCTGCAGTTGGCTGAACTTGCTTTGAAATTTTGAGGGTCCTCCTCAAAATTCTGCCCCAGTTTCTGCTTGTGGGGAAAATAGAAATTTTATTGAATTTTGACCGAACCCACAGGGCTGCCTACGTATCCCCTCTTAAATGGGAATCAGGTCAAGCGTAGTTCAATTACATTATATAGAGAAGCACAAAATGAGTTACACAAAGTATCGTTTGACTACATCTGAGTTTATTGGCTTTGGCCAGATTTCCCCGTCCATCTCTGCGAGTATGAGTTCTCCTCCTATCAGTACTCTGTGAACCATGTAAGGACCTTTCCAGTTGGGAGAGAATTTCCCTTTGGATTCATCTTAATGCGGGAAAGATCCGTTTCAGCACCGGCTGCCCTGGTGTGAGCTGTCTTGGCTTGACTCTTTTGTTGAAGGCTCTGGACATTCCGTTCTGATAGAGCTGACCGTGACATATTTCATTTATCCTCTTTCTGTGTATGAGGGCTAGTTGCTCGTAGCGGCTCCTTATCCATTCCGCGTCACTGAGTTTAGCTTCTTGTATGATCCTCAAAGAAGGAATTTCTACCTCGGCATGGATAACAGCTTCGGCACCATCAACCAACAAACAGGGAGTTGCCCCCGTTGATGTACGGACTGTGGGACGATATTCTAGTAAGGCGAATGATAATTTCTCGTGCCATCGCTTCTGATTCTCCACCATTTTCCTAAGTATCTTTTTGATGTTTTTTTTGGCAGCTTCCACGACTACATTCATTTGAGGCATGTATGTTTCAAAATTCTTGTTCTTGATATTGAAAGTTTCACACATGGATTTCATCAGATCACTGTTGAGATTGGCGGCATTTTCAGTGATAATGGACTCTGGAACCCCAAATCGACAAACAATTCGGTTGCGGAAAAAATCCGCAACGACCTTCTTGGTCACAACTTTGTAAGATGCGGCTTCCACCCATTTAGTTAAGTAGTCGATGGCCACTAAAATTAACTGATGCCCATTTGAAGCGGTGGGCTCGATTGGACCAATAACATCCATTCCCCAGGCAGCAAAGGGCCAAGGTGAGATTTTTCCATTAAGCTCGTTTGGCGGTAATTGTATCATGTTTGCATGTATCTGACATTGGTAGCATTTATGAACATACTGGATACAGTTTGTTTCCATGGTCACCCAAAAGTATCCAGCCCTGAGTATCTTCTTGGCCAAGACAAAGCCATTCACGTGTGCGGCACAGTTTCCGGCATGTATCTCCTCGAGCAATTTGGAAGCCTTTTTTGCATCAACACACCTTAACAGTCCCAGATCAGGAGTTCTTCTATACAGGGTTCCTCCACTTTGGAAGAATTGATTGGACAACCTCCGAAGTGTGCATTTCTGAGTATGGTTTGCATGCTCCGGGTATTCTCCTTTTTCCAAGTACTCTTTGATGTTGTGGAACCAAGGTTTTCTGTACGTTTCCTCTTTAACGTGAGCGCAATATGCTGACTGGTTATGGATCCTTGCTGGAATGGGATCAATGAAGTTCTTATCTGCATGTTGTATCTTTGATGACAAGGTGGCCAATGCATTTGCAAATTCATTCTGAATTTCGGGGGCATGCCGTAATTCTATCTTCGTGAACCTCTTCTTCATTTCTTGTACATGATGCAGATATGGTAGTATCTTGGAATTCTTGGTAGCCCACTCTCCTTGTACCTGGTGCACAAGTATATTTGAATCTCCGATCACTAGTATTTCCTAAATGTTCATATCAACAGCCAGGTTGAGTCATATGCAAGCTTCATGTTCCGCCATGTTGTTAGTGCAGGGGAATCTGAGTTTTGTAGACACTGGATAATGCTAACTAGTTTCTGATACCAAGATGGCTCCGATGCCGACCCCTATGAAGTTTGCTGCTTCTTAATAAAACATCCTCCAACCATCGTAGGATTCCGCAATGTATTCTCCCATGAAGGATACCTCTTCATCAGGAAAATACATTTCATGGGGTTCGTATTCTCCTCCTACAGGATTTTCAGCAAGGTGGTCTACCAATGCTTGTCCTTTGACTGCTTTCTGAACTACATAGATGATGTCGAATTCACTCAGCAAGATTTTCCACTTGGCCAGCTTCCCAGTAGGCATGGGCTTATGAAAGATTTTCCACTTGGACATGATTTTCCATTTAAGGTACGTCGTATAAGCACAGAAGTAATGCCTTAGATTCTGAGCTATCCATGTTAGAGTGCAACAAGTGCGTTCTAGCTGAGAGTATCGTGCTTCATAAGGAGTGAACTTCTTACTCAAGTAATAGAGTCTGTTCCTTTCTCCTTCTCTCGTCATGCTGTCCCAGAACATAACAGAAAGGTCCATCTAACACTGCAAGGTAGAGTAGTAGTGGTATACCAGGCTCCAGCGAAACTAAGACTAGTGGTATGGACAAGTATTCCTTGATTTTGTCAAAATCCCTTTGACAATCCTCGGTCCAACTAGTTGCAGCGTCCTTCTTCAACATTTTGAAAATCCACTCACATATTACTGTGGATTGTGCTATGAAACGACTGATGTAGTTGAGGCGTCCCAAGAAACTCATCACATCCTTCTTGCTTTTTGGTGGTGGTAAATCTTGGATGGATTTGAACTTTGATGGGTACAACTCTATTCCTCGTCAACTAACAATGAATCCCAACAAATTTCCGGCAGGAACCTTGAACACACACTTTACGGGGTTTAGCTTTAGGTTGTACTTCCGTAGCCGGTCAAAGAAATTCCTCAAGTCGACTATGTGATCTGCGGTCTCTTGGATTTAATGATGACATCATCCACATAGACCTCTATCTCCTTATGTATCATGGCATGGAAAATGATTATCATGGCCCTCATGTAGGTGGCCCCAACATTCTTTAGACCGAATGGCATCATTTTGTAGTAGTACACTCCCCACGGTGTAATGAAGGCTATTTTCTCGGCATCTTCTTCGTCCATCCGGATCTGATGGTAACCTATGAAGCAATCTACGAAGGAATGGAGTTCATGTTTTGCACAATTATTGATCAGAATGTGTATATTCGGCAATGGGAAATCATCCTTTGGGCTTGCTCTGTTGAGATCCCAATAATCGACATAGACTATGACTTTCTTATCCTTCTTCGAAACCGGTAAAATGTTGGCTAACCAGGTCGGGTATTCCACTACCCTCAAGACCTTGGCTTTGACCTTTTTAGTAATTTCCTCCTTGATTTTCATAGTCATGTATGGCTTGAATTTCCTAAGTTTCTGCTTTACTAGCAGACACATTGGATTTGTGGGTAACTTGTGGGCTACTATGGATGTGCTCAACCCCGTTATATCGTCGTATGGCCAGGCAAAGATATCCTTGTATTCTTTCAGGAACCGAGTGTACTCTTCCTTCTATGACGGTAACTAATGGATGCTTAAGAGGGTTTCCTTGACAGTTTCAGAATCTCCCAATTTGACTACCTCAGTTTCGTCTAGATTGGACTTGGGGTTGCTCTCAAAATCCTCCACTTATCTGACAATCTCCTCAGGTGTTACATCCTCTTCCCTTATTTCTTTCGAATCGCTTTCCTTTTAATGTGTTGTCTCATTACATGTTACAGTCGTTGGTTCATCAAGATAGTAAATAAAAATGTTGTAGGAATAAAGATATGAAGGAAAATCGTAATAATAAAACATCAAGCCATTTAAAGTGTTAACAAAATGATTTCAATAACTCAAATAATGTTTTTGGAACACTGAAAATATTATTTTCTAAACAGAATGCAAAAGAGAAAATCATTAAAAGTGAACAATGCTATCAACCTTGCTACCTTAGGACTCGTCGGGCCCTTGATGGTCTGACGGTCCAGTTCTTGAGGTATGCTCCCGTCTCCACTGTCTGGATAGTAGGACCTTCCTCCTCCTTCTCCTCGACAATCACACAACAGTCCATATCATCGTCTTCCAAGAACAAATTCCTCAATGGTGCCAATGCTTCTTCTTCCTCTAATCCCCATATAATATCGGCTTGATGGAAGGTCTGATTCAGGTGTGGCGCGGGTTTCTCAAGAGGGTAGTATGGACTGTACCATAGTGGTGACCAATCATTATATTCCTCCCAGGTATACGGGTATCCAAGCCCAAAGGTTGTACCGTGGTGCCTCAGCTGTATTGGCTTGGAGATACCCAAAATATATTACCAAGCCCCTTGCCGGGTTCGTACCCTCTCCTTGCTACCATGCTTTCTATCTTCCTACTCCACCACGTATCCTCCTTTATCGCGTTAACATGCTCCATGCGATGGTAGGTTTCTCCACCTGACTTCCTTCTGTTTTCTACCACCGGAACAATCTGACTCGTGTAAATGGGGTTGCTCCCATCTCCATGGATGATCACTTCTTGATGGTTCCATTCAAACTTCACAGCCTGGTGCATAGTAGACGCTACATCCCCAGGGGCATGTATTCAAGGCCGTCCCAGTAGCAAATGGTAGGAGGCGGATATGTCTAGTACATGAAACTCAACATCGAACCAAATCGGACCCATCTGCAAGAATATATCAGTTTCTCCAATGGTAGCCCTTTGAGACCCATCAAACTCTTTCACATTCATAGTCCTTGCTCGTAATGTAGGCCCTTGCCCAACCTCTTCAGCATTGTCAATAGGAAAATGTTGAGGCTGGATCCTCCATCTATCAAAATTCTGGCGATGAATTTATCTTCACATTATATTGTGATGTGCAGTGCCCTGTTGTGAATTAACCCTTCAGGTGGCAGCTCCTCCTCATGGAAAGTGATCTTGTGGCTTTCTAGCACTTGCCCCACCATGTTGGCCATTTCTCTGCTAATGATGTTGTTGGGTATATATGCTTCATTCAACACCTTCATCAGAGCATTCCTGTGTGCCTCAAAATTTTACAATGGTGACAAGATGGATATCTGGGCGGGAGTCTTGTTCAGATGATCAACAAAAGAGTACTCCCTTGCTTGCACTTTCCTCCAGAGGTCATCTGGACCGGTCTCAATAACGGGCGATTTGCTGGAAGCCAGCTTACTGGTTTCTCCCAAATGTTAAGGTGTATAAACCCTTCCTATTCTGGTCATTCCTTGTGCAGCACCAAACTCTTCCATCTTCGCCTTTCCCTTTCTTCTAGCCTCGACCACATAATCCCAAGGTACAACATTGGAACTGAGGGGTGGCGTGGATGCCACCGTTACAGTGAAAGGTGTGGCCACTTCCATCTCAAATGGAATGGGTGTAGCTGCAGGTGGTGTTACTTCTACTTTAAAAGGAACTGATGCGGCTACATTGACTTCAACTGGCGGCTGTACCTGCATCATAATGGGATTGAGCATGAGTGCAGGCTTTTTGGGATCGTCACCTTCTCGAATAAGCTCTTCATCAATTTCTATTACATTGACCCCTTCACCCGTATGATCTGGGAGGGTATTGTTACATACATTAGGTGCAGTTTCATTTGCCCGTATGACCTTGGTATCAATCAGTGTTTGGATCTTGTCTTTCAAGATGCAACACTCATCAATAGTGTGTCCCTTCATATCGAAATGATATGCGCAGGTCTTGTTTGGATTGACCCATTGAGATGAATTTTCCATTTCCACAGCGGGAATAGGGGTGACATAATCAGCAGCTTTCAATCTTTTGTATAACTGGTCGATGAGTTCAGGTATGTGGGTGAAGGTGTTTGGTATACAAATGGAGTTTTCGAACCTTGGGCAACCATTTATGTCCCCACTTCTTTCTTCTTTGATATGCCACCTGATTGTAATGCTTTATTCATGGCTTATAGTGTCTCAAAATTTGTTACCATTCCACTTTTAATACCTTCCTCGATCCTTTGTCTGAGCTTGATGATATCGCATAACTTATGATTCTCAATGACCATTAGCCTTTCATAATGTTACGGATCTTGTGCCTTGACAAGGAACTTGTTCATTTGTTCCTCATCTAATGCCGGCTTGACTTTCGGCTTCTGACCTCCGCCGAGTAGCATACTCGCGGAAAGTCTCAGTTGGTTTCTTCTTGAGGTTCTGGATATAGAAAACATCTGGTGCATTTTTCTGTATTGAATCTAAACCTATCCTTGAAATATTACGCCATGCTCACCCAATTAGCCCATTTCTTGGGATTCAGGCTTATGTACCAAGACATGGAGTCTCCAATAAGTCTTCTCATGAACAGCTTCATGCGAATCCTTTCATCTTTTCCGACCCCCATGAGCTTGTTACATGAAGTTATCAGGTGAACCTTGGGGTCACCCGTTCCATCAAACATTTTGAACTTGAGAGGTTTGTAACCCTCCGGTAGTTCTACATCCGGCTGTATGCATAAAACTTCATAATTCAGACCTTCGATCCCTTTACCTCCTTCAACACCCCGAACTCAGCTTGTTAGTTTCTTGAGCGCCTCTGCCATGTTATTGATGAGCAGGTCCTTCTCAGCGGACTCTGGTGTATATGAGATTGGTTGAGTGGAGTGGGGTAATGTTTCCACGTATATAGGGTTGTTTTGATGAATGTCGGGAGTTTGGGTATAGTGATGATCATTGGTTGAGTTTTGGGGTTCGGGGATAGGTTGTGGGGGTATTTTGAGGAGTGTGATAGGTGGTTTGCGGATACTTAGTAGGGAGATGCTGATTTTGAGGAGGGGTTGTATATTGGTGAGGTGCGGGAGGATTCTGCGGGCATTTGTTAGGCGTGTTCTGAGGAGGTACCGAATTGTGGGTATTTCGTTGATGGTATCTGTGATGTTTAGTGTAAGGGAGAGGTTTGCCAAGTTACAGACCTGCTCAAGCTCACCCTGTAGTTCAAGTATCTTCTGTTCGATCCATAAAACCAAATCATTTGGTGCCTGAGTACCCCGACCATCAGAAGTTTCCATATTTTCAGCATGTCTAGTGTTGTCTTTTCTGACTCCACTCATATCATCGATTTTAGATTTTCCTTTGCCTTTCGGTACACTTGGAGGAGGAGGAGGTGGAGGGCCTCTAGATCTGGTATTGTAAGCTGATCATGCCAGTATGCGTGAACAAACCTTGGGAAAATAGGAATAATCAAAAGAAAGAAAAACAAAAGGTAACCAAGTTAGTAAGAATTTTAAAAATGTTTGCAGTATTTAAACACATATTGCGGGAATGTAAATTCGCGTCCTAATTTACGAGTCTCGTTGTGCCCGAGGTAAGCCTAGCGACAAGTATATTTGGAGTATTTTAATGCCAATAATTACCTCATTTCATTAATGTAAAAATAGATGAATCTAAAAAGATAAGTCACTAATGGCACCTGGCCTTATTACATTTGTTTGAAAAAGAAAATAAACCTAATCTACTTGGTCCCAGAAGGACCTTCCCCAGGCTTGATCGATCAGTTTCCCCAAGTCCCGCATGTCCAACAACAAGTATGCCCTAGCTAGATGTCCTCCTTTGTTACCTTCAACATTCTGGCAGTCTGCGACTCATTTCCTAATCTTCCCTTCTAATTCCATCAGACCTTGCTCCAGATATTCCATCCTTTCATTTGATCTAGTAGCCATTTCCCTCTACTCATTGATCAGCTCTATTTCAGTCTTGTGTTGCTCCAGATGCTCGGCCTTGGATTCATGAACTTTTTTGTGCAGTTTGTTGTATTTCACTTGGGCTTCAGCAACTCCGTCTATGACCCTGTTCCCTCGACCGATCCCCGTCTCAACTATTCAATCTAGGCTATCCTCCAACCATGATGGGTAAAAGCGCACATGCTTTGCATGATATTGGTATGGTTCGATGGTGTACTTTTATACAATAATCTTTAGGTGCCACATATGTTGAACTTCACATTTGAATGGGATGTCATCATCTGGAAAATCTTCCCTATAGTGACTCGTTTTAGAAACTCGCGGTATGACTTGCTTTCTGCCTGCCTATCTCATAACCCGGATGGGAACATAGGGGTATATGCCCCTAAACCCGATCAACACCAAGTGCAGAACGTCCCTAGATCTGATGATGAACTCACTGGTAGGGAACCATTTGAACATCCATTGAACCTGGTCCTCAGTCAGATTATCAAAAAACTGCACCCATTCTGTAGGATTCTCCGGTTGAGCAAACATGTCTGGGATAAAGGTCATTCTTTTAGGGTGATGAAAAGCTATGTGATCATTCCAAGGCCTTCGTCGAAGCTCTTGACGGCATTGACCTCTCTAGAGATGCTCTAGAAACCAAACCTGTAGCAGCAAATTACAACCCTTGAAGTTCTTGAACCCCTTTTGGCAGCGATCGAAGGCCCGATATATGTCAGCTATAATCATAGGGACAATGTTATATGTTTGCCCCTCGATTCCCTCCATTAAGGGTTTGGTTACCATGGCCAGTCTGGTATGAATTCTGTCCATTTGGATTGGAAACCCTATCATACCCAGGAAGCAGACGGTGAACATAAAATCCCTGCGGTGAATCCAACCCAAGGAAGTGATAGATAATTCGTCATGGAAGATATGATAGGATTTGCTATGATTGTATCGTTCATAAAGAAAGTAAAAAGGTATGTAAGACTTCTTAAAACATACCAAGTCATTGTTTTTTCTTATTCCCATCATTTTCAGAAACCCTTTGGGAGAGCGATTTTCTGGCACTAATAAACGGGGACTGTCCCAAGCAGTCCAACGAATCTCCCTATTCTTCCAAGATAGGGGTCATTTATATGTTTCCAAAGCGGAACACAAACCTTTCTCCGTCCCAAAACATAGTGGCAGCTTCAATCAACATATTGTTCGGTTGGATGTCCAATAAAGAAGGAAAAATTCCCAAGACCTTTTTCACATGCTTTCGCTTGACGGGAGATATTCCCACCAGTCTAGAAACAATAGTGGTATGTTACGGACCATGCCAAAATGGGGACTTCGTGCCTCATTTTCTGCAAAACAAATAAGGTTAGGTCCTTTCCCCCTCTAGATTCGACTATTTATACATCAATGATTAGCATATCCGCGCTTATTTCTCCAAATTAATGCACAAATCGTAGTTGTGTCCGTTGGGATTATGGAAACCCCGGTGGACTTTCGGACAAGGCTTTTATTAAAGGGTTATTATGTGGACAACATATTAACCCAGGCTAGGTTTGACCATGATTCATGCAAAATTAATCAGAGTAAGGTTTCTATAGGGGTCTAGACTGGTACCCTGAAGCGGACAACTTGAGGGGGAAAGGCACGGAACCGTCGACTGCACCACTGATCGACTAGTTTTACCGCAAATAAGCCTTTCCGAATTCAAACGAGTGATATACAGGAAGAGCGCAAATACTCATCAAGATTTGCTATGATATTAATTACGCACGAGTGGAATATGATGTTGAACATGATTTATGCAACAGAAAATAGCACGTTTCACGTATTTGCACGATGAAAAATGATAAATGCGGTATTTAATAATTGAAAAGGCGTTTTAATGTAGCTGCATTTTATTGGGTAAGAATGATGTATAAAAGTTGCATTTAAGATATAAACAAGTTGTATACAGTATAATTAGTTGTATGGCATTTGTTTTGTACTATGTATACTAGGAAATTTGTCCGTGCTTCGCGCGGTTATAAAAGAAAAATTAAATTGCAATACGATATTTTTGTAAATTTACCCCTGGTAGAGTAGATTAATTGTCCATGTGTATATACTTCTTTATAAATATATTTTTTCTAACTGGCAACAAAATATTCCATATCATCAATATCAAAGATAATTTTGTTATCCGAAAGAGATAATTATTGTCTAATAGTTGATCATGAACATCACTAATTACTAAATCCAAACATTTAAACTTGAAAATATGTTAATAGAAACCCATCCACCACTAAGCTTTCTTTAGACTATAAAAGAGAAACAACTAATATTAATTTCATTAAACCTTATATAGAAAAATGGCATTCATCATGTCAAGGATGATTGACATTGCATATATTGCCTCGATTTATTTCTTAAAATGTGAAATCTTATATGCTCATATAGGTGATAGTGAGTAGTAATTATTGCACTATTCATTTTTTCTTTTCAAGAAAATATTATTAATTGACATACTCTTTAATTTTTTTGTCATTGATTATGATTTTTTTTGGTTATAATTAAGTATAAGATGGCTTGGAACTATTCATTCCACTGATAGAAATGAAATACAATACCACATGATTAAATGATTCACAATATGCATAGTTGTCTCCATTGAAAGAAATTTTTACTATTCGTACTAATGATAGAGGTGCCTTGAAAGAGGGAGAAAAATGAAACAGAAATTTTTTCTTTTAGGAGAGATGTTACACCACCTTATGGTCTTTAATATCTAGTTTTAACTATCTACTGATTTATAGCGATTTTCCGTACATCCTTATCCTATTTCATTAACACATTGTAACATCTTTATAAGTTTTCTAAAACTGCAATTTAAAAATGAATCATTTTCTAACACTGTCTTATTCTCTCACGTATACTATTACTATATTCATTTATTTATATCTCCTTTATGATAGAAATATTCACCTTTTTCTTTTGCGAAAAATTACCAAAGTAAAAGCTACCAAATATCAAACAACCATTAAAACCAATGGTAAGATAATTGTGCCTTTAGACGGAAGAACCGATCTTGTTAATCGACAAAATCATGTGTAATAAAGTATTTAACTTTCTAATCATTGATATGACACAACAACACATATAAGCACATTATTGCGTTTGTTTATGCATTTACCGGTACACATACATTTTGTGAGGTAATTCATTAATGATTATCCATATCATTGGCATATAATTAGTACTTTCCTCCAAAAAATATCATAATGTAACAATTTAAAGGAAAAAAGAAAAGCAGAGAAAATATACAAGTATATGAATATCTAAAAAGTAAAACTAACATACTTGTCGCGCCCTTTTTCCTCGCGAAATCGGGTTTCGACATTTCTGGACAACTCCCTTCTTTTTGGGATTGGGATAAGGAATTGGAACAGTCGCCACCTAACAGATTAAGGTGCATTAGGGTACCTAGAGTGATTAACTCATGAAACCAGCTTGCATTACTAGAGATCGGGCAAAGGGCTCAAATTACCTCGAGGGGAAGGTGTTAGGCACCCCTCGAGGTCCACAACGATGGGTCCCGACCAAACTTAATTAGGCGAATAAGTATAAAAGGGAAATAAGACAATTTGGACAATACAAGTTACTTTAAACAGGATTAAAGGATACCCAAAGGTTTTTTAGCCAATAGGATCATTCCATGCAACACTTTGTAACTTCCCCAAGTTGGGGTGGTACTCATAGTATTAGCAGGTCATCATCTCCTTTACTACCCAATTACTATCTTTATGTTGTTACCTTAGCGTTCTAATAGCTTCTAACTCATTCCTTATGCGTGCACTACCCATCCCTTACCTATGGGCCTGGAGGTATTAGGACTTCTATTTAGGGTGGTTCTAGACTGACCTATGTTATTTAAAAAATGAGAAATCTAGGCGATAAACAAAATACAAGTAGGACTTTCATCTAAGAAAAACAATAAGGGCTCACATTAAACCTCCACACATAAACAACAAATGCACGTGTCACGGCCCAAACTCTAAGCCGAACGTGATGGCACTTATCATGCAAATAGGCTAGCCAAACAATCCCGTATTAACATAAAACTTTCATAATTTCAAAATTGTTCTGAAATTTCATAAAGTTCTTTAGATTTCACAATTTTTAAATCAACAAAGACGAATAAAGTAGTCTAGATACTACCCCAAAACCTGGAGTCAACCCGTCATGAGCATCTACAAATGGTACAAAATAAACTCTACTTTCATGCTACATCAAGTCTAGGAACAAGGAACTAATACAAGAATAAGAAAGGGAAAAGAGAGTTGTGGACGCCGAACTGCTACCTCAGAATCCCAACTTCGGCTCCAAGAGAAAAGGAAGGAAGCTAGCGCTCAGAAACAACACCTGTATCTGCACACAAGGGTGCGGGGAGTAATGTGAGTATGCCAACTCACTAGTAATGAAAGTAAAAAATGTCTAAGGCTATGAAACCAGTAAAAGCAGTTATAAATGCACAGTAACTGAAGCCTTGCTTCCAGGAACACAAATAAGATATTTTGTAGCATTTACAATTTTAGTTCAGTAAAATATCCTTGAAAATATACCTTTGCCACGGTTACCATACAAGTCAAAATAGTTTACTACAAGGGAAAGAGTCAAAATTCATAAACAATTTCTTTCAAATAAAAACAGGTGTCATAAACTACCCCTCGGGCCTATAACTGCTCAACATCAATCACTCAGTATCAGTCACTCAGCCACACCAATTGGCCGAACCAACAACATTTCAGCTACGTTTTTCCAACTTCCAAGTCCTCGATGGCTATCCGAAATCAACCCGATCCCCTCAAAATCCCAACCAAAAATAAAAACAAGTTATAACTGATCAACTGAAATTAGTCAAACCCTCGGAACACCCAAAATAACATCAAAACACCAATTCGACCCATGATTCAAGCCTAACATTCCTAAAACTTTCGAAGTCACCAACGATGCCGAAATTAATCAAAACACGTCCGAATGACCTGAAAATTTGCACATACGTCCAACATAGCACTACAGACTTGTTCCCACTTCCAGAATTCCATTTTGACCCCGATAGCTAATTTTCAACTGCTTACTTGAAATTGCCAAAAAATCAATTTCGCGAATTAAAGCCTAATTCTACTCCGGGCATCAAAACCACATTCCGAACACATCCCTATGTCCAAAATTACCTAATGAAGCTATCCGAGCCATGAAATCTACATTCTGAGGTCGTTTACCAATAAGTCAATTCCCAATTACTTTTCCATCTATTAAGCCAACTGAAGATACTAAGTGTCTCAATTCTCACCACGACCACTCCGAACCCGAACCAACTGACCCAACACATCATAATTAGATTAATTAACACATGACAAAGCTGAAACAGGGGAAACAGGGCTAATCTCACGGAACGACCTGCCGGGTCATTATAGCACACAATTGAAAAACTTTGTTAATTCTAGAGTCCTATAGGCAGGATATCTATAGGAGCAGAAACATAACATAAAAAGCAATTTTATTAAGGCGAGCATCGAGAACTATTAGTTTGCCTACCAATTTTTATTGAGCATGAATCTGGGCACTTTCAGGCAGCAAGATGTAACAATTTTTAGGCCTAGAATCATTCAACCCCTATAGATTTGCCTAGGTGGTAGCTAGGATGAGTCGAATCCAGAATTAATTAACAGAACCCCATAGGCATGGTTTCTATGAGTTTATTAATTATAGACCTATAGCATGGTTTCTAAGTGCTGGTTGATTTAAAATCCTATAGGCATGATATCTATAATTGTATGTGAGCAGAATTTTAAGCAGATTGCCTGGAAAGGTTATTATTTCAAATAAAATCCTATAGACATGGTCAATAATGCACGTTGAGTTAAAAGAAAAAAGTGTGAATCCTATGATCAGGATTTCTAATGCAGAAAGTATATAAAAAGGATATCTAATTAGCAAGTCTAAAATTGTAGAATTAAACAATCAGAAAATCCTATATGCGGGATCACTAAACAAATAATAGCACTCACATGATTTGATCAACATAATTAAACCTATAAGCCGGATTTCTAGCCAAGTTTAACAATAATAGAAGGAACCCCCCCAGCTTTCACTAATTAACCCCAAATCTGTTATTACAGAAATTATTACAACCCAGAATATCAAATGAATTACATAATAGTATCCATTACACTATAAGGAGCCTTTATAAGCCCAATATAAACCTGGGAACCAGGCCTTCAAATATAGCAACTCTAGAGCATAATGGTGATCCATCCATGGCACATAAAATTGGGTTTCTAGTGTGTCAAATTTCCCATGGGCCTCACGGACCCCAGGAAATGCTCACACTAGAACCACACTTAGAAAAAATAGTTCATAAAAAGATTGGAAGACCATCCCCAATGTGTCAGAGTTTGGAGGAATCTCAAGGACCCTAGACAGTGCTCACATTAGGAGTGCTAAGAACCTAAATAACTAGGAGTAGGAGTTTTAAAAAACCATTACATAAAGGGTAAGGGGGTAGGTTTAAAAATAGCTTAAATTTTAGAAGCAAACAGAGTGAGATTACAGGGTTTCACAGAACTGCACCAAGAAACAAACAAAATCCATGTTTATCACATAGTTCAAGAATATTGGAATTTGTTTAGACTAGATATTCATACTAGTATTTAAATCAATCACAAAAGAAAGAACACTTGAATTAAACAGACATGATATATGAATTAATCCATAAGTATATATAGTTACATGATTGATGTATCTCACAAAGTTCATAACAAGAAATCTAAAACTGACTCAGGAAAGACCTCACATTATTGAAATAACATAGTTTAACAGTATCACTAAGTGGGATCATGTAGTCACATAGCAAACATAATCATGTTGAATATTGAAACAGATTAATAAAATAAAGCATGGAGAATAGAATCGTAGGAGTTAAGGCCTACCAGTTGAGAAGAGAGCAAACAAGAATGCAATAACAGTTAGAATCCAAAGAATTTGGCGGCCAAATAAGCAGAAATCAGAACAAGAGAGTAAAGAGGGAGCTTAAGTTTTTTGAGAAAAGAGTGTCTTAAATTTGTAAATTTGTTCAGTTGAAAAGTTTTTCCTCAAGGGGTCGTAAAGCATGGAGAAAATAAGAAAAAGGAAGGGGTTTAAATAGCACACAATGAAGTAAACTAATAAGGTAAGGAACCAGTCATACATAAATAAGGTATGAAAATAAATTAATAATCAATAAAGGTCAGCATGGATCAATTAACAGGACAGAATCGAGTAAAGTACCATTTAATTTAAGGAAACCCTTATACGAAATCAATCACTAGTTAGAGCTAGGTTAAATAAGGTAAGAAATAAGTCCAAAAATCCATTATATGTTGTATCTAATAATCAAAGCATAAGAATCAGGCTAGTAAGGGAATTAAGGAAAGTAGCACAAATTATTTGTAACGACCCGGCCGGTCGTTTCGTGAAATTTGCCCTATTTCCCTTGTTTCTGCTTTGTCATGTATTTCTTAGCCTGTTTATGATTTTTTAGGGTCGGTTAGTTTGTGGTCAGAATGGTCGTGGTGAGAAATGAAGCACTGAGTCTCTTAAGTTGGCCTTATGGTTAGAAAAGTCAACCGGGAGTTGACTATTAGGTAAACGATCTCCGAATGTGGATTTTATGGCTCGGATATATTTTCTATGTGATTTGGGACTTAGGAAAGTGTTAGGAATGTGGTTTTGAGGTCCAGGGTAGAATTAGACTTGAATTGCAGAAATAGAGTTTTTGTCAATTTCTGGTCGGCAGTGGAAAATTAGCTATCGGGGTTGCAATGGAATTCCGGAAGTTTGAGTAGGTTCTTAGCATCATTTCGGATGTGTGTGCAAATTTTCGGATCATTCGGACGTGTTTTGATTAGCTTCAGAATCATTGATGATTTTCGGATGATTGAAGATTCTTAGGCTTGAATCATGAGTTGAATTGGTATTTCGATGTTATTCTGGGTGTTCTGAAGTTTCGACTAAGTTCGGGTGATAATTTATGGCTTGTTGGTACTTTTGGTTGAGATCCTGAGGGGATCGGGGTGAGTTCAGAGGGTCATCGGAAGGGTTAAACTTGGAAAATGCAGCAGAAAATGCTGCTGGTGCTGAGTTGCTGGTGTGGCCGCACCTGCGGAAGGGAAGTCTCAGGAGCGATGCCCGCAGGTGCGACGGGCCAACCGCAGGTGCGAGTTTTGGTTAGGCAGGAGGAGGGCCCCAGATGCGGGATTTTGACCGCGGATGCGGGATTTTGATCGCAGGTGCGGAGGTTGAGCCGCAGGTGTGAGTTTTTGGACTTAACTGCATTTGCGCAGGTGCGCACCTTTGGGCCACAAGTGTGACAAATTGACCGCAGGTGCGGTCATCGCTGGGCATAACATATAAATAGAACCCTTATCAAATTTTGGCCATTCTTCCACCGTTTTTATTCAAGTTTGAAGCTTTTTGAAGGGGTTTGAAGAGGAAATTCGAGGGTTCTTCGTTGAGGTAAGACTTTTGGACTTAAAAATCATTTTTATGTGATTATTTGACTGATTAGGGGTGAAATTTAAGGGAAATAAACACATAAATTGGGGATTTAGGGCTTGGAAATTGGAGACTTTAATTGAGGAATTGAAGGGTCATTTGTGGTTGAATTTTGATGTATTTTATATGGGTAGACTCGAAGAAGGATGAGGATTCTAGTTTTTTGATTTTTATCAAATTCCGAGACATGGGACCGGAGGTCAGATTTGGCCAATTTCGGGAATTGTGCTTAATTTTGATAATTTTGAAGGGTTTCGTCTCCCTAGCATATATTGATGATATTAACCTATTTTTGGTTAGATTTGGAGTGATCAGAGGATGATTTGAGGGGCAAGAGCATCACCGATAGTATTCGGGCCGGTTTGAGGTAAGTAATGATTGTAAATCTAGACCCGAGGGTATGAAACCCCGGTATTTCGTATTGTTTTGATAAATGAGGTGATGCACATGCTAGGTGATGAGCGTGTGGGCGTGCACTGATAGATATTGTGACTTGGTTTGTCCCGTAATGACTATTAAGCCGCGTATTTGATTTGAAATCATGTGATATCCTGTATTTTAGAGATTTATACCTTATTATGGGTTGTATGGTGTTTGGGGACTTGTGTCGACTTGTTTAGACCCTTAGGGGCTATTTTTCCACTATTTTCACACTATTTTCTGATAGAAAAATATGAACTTAGTCATGCTTTATACATGTTGTTGTTTATTATTGTTATCACCCTACTGTAGAATATTCAGAGATATTTTGAGCTGAATCCCCGTGATTGTGATGAGTTGCCTAAGTGGCTTGTGAGGATGGTTGAGTGAGGTTGGGAGCTGAGTTTGTGAGGATAATTATGGATCGGGCTACTCGCCGCAACAAGGTATGTGGATCGGGTTGCACGCCGCAACGATATATAAATACTGGATCGGGCTGCATGCCGCATCGATATATAAATACTAGATCGGGCTGCACGCGCAGCGATATATATATATTGGATCGGTCTACATGCTACAGCGATATAGCGCTTGGGCTGTAGGAGCCCCTCCAGGAGTCTGTACACCCCTAGTGAGCGCAGTCGACTATAATTCGGATCGGGCTGCACGCGCAGCGATATATATATATTGGATCGGTCTACATGCTACAGCGATATAGCGCTTGGGCTGTAGGAGCCCCTCCAGGAGTCTGTACACCCCTAGTGAGCGCAGTCGACTATAATTCGGATCGGGCTGCACGCCGCATCGGATATTATGTTGACCGGGCTGCACACCACAACGGTTATATATACATGGTCCATGTTGAGTGAGACTGCTAAGTGTGAGCATTGATTCATGGTAGTGGAGTCACAAGTGACTGAGAGGCCTTATTTACGAGTGACACTGTTCCTGAGAGGTTTATTATTTATGAAACTTTTGTTTTTCACTCTTCTTTACACTGATCCTCTTTGATAAATGTTGACTAATGTTTTATACATGTTTAAACGGAACAACTAGAGTTTTGTGGAATATTCGGTAAATGTGGACTCTTGACATGGTCTATTTACCTTCACTGGTACTTATTTTATTGAATTATAAAGTTTAAATGCTCGTCACTGCACTCAATTCTTTAGTTATGGTTGTTATTTACTGAGTTGGCGTACTCACGTTACTCCCTGCACCATGTGTGCAGATCCAGGTATTGGGTCGGAGCGCTAGCTGACTTCCATTTTCCTTGGAGCCTGTTCGAGGATAGAGGTAGTTGTTTGGCGTCCATATCGTGCCTTTTTTTTTTCCTAGTCTATTGATTTCTCTTATTTTACGGACTTGTATTAGCAAAGAAATGATATCATATAGTGTATTTACTCTTTTAGATGCTCGTGACAGTTGACTCCAGATGTTTGGGGCCGTGGTTAGACTTGATCATTTTTATTATTATTATTATTGTTGAACATGATTTAAAAATGGTAACTTTAATAGAATATGATAACTTATAATTTAAACAGAAATCATTATTTGTCATTTGAGGTAGATTGGCTAGCCTAGTTTCGCGATAGGCGCCATCACGGCCAGTATTGATTTTGGGGTCGTGACATTGATAATCACACATTAGTCTAAATAAGGTAAGAACAGGTAAAATCCAATAAGGAAATATCGTTACTAAAGGAAAGCCCAATGTCAAACCCTAATTTAGGTAAGTAAAAGAAATTTAACAGTTAAGAAACAGAATTAAAGATAAACGGTAGGAATAGTAGAATAAACAGTCAAATAATCGAAAACCCTAAGAAATAGACATATAAATGGAACTAATTAAAGCAAGTAAAAATCAGTCAATAAATGAGAAAACGAGAGATGAAACATTTAAATGTTAAAACATTTTTGCAAAAAATCAGTTAGAACCAAAACCCTAGTTTTAGGGTAAATAAATCGATCATAAAATAACAAAAAACTATAAGAAACATAAAATTTTAAGGGAGAAATACCAAAATGAACATAAAATTGCTTCAGATCTAAAAGGATCTAAGCAGATTCAACCAAAAAAATAGCTAGATTCATAGAAATAAATAAATGCGCATCAAATCTGGTTTGAACTAGAGATATGAAACTTTAAAACTACGAAAATATTCGTACTCATAGGTATAAGGATGAACATAGACGAAATAGCCGGAATATGAGAGACTTTGAACCAAAATCTGGTTCGAGTCTCTTGAGATTCACTTGCCGTTTGAGGCGAATGAATCAAGTAGCATCAGGATTTTATAACCAGTAGAGAAATGAAGCCAAATAAGGCAGGGAATCGAGAAGAGATTCCATGAATAAGAGGGAAAAGGGTGACGGCGGGGATAGGGTTTGAGGGGGCGAGAGAGAAGATAGTAGAGCATCCAAGGACGGCGGGTTGGGGGGAAATGAAAATAGGGTTTGGGGTCTTGGTATATTAAAAAGGGGTTGAAGTTTTAGGGTCGTTGATCTTCTGAGGTCAACGACCAAGATTGGATATTTAGGTAGGGCTGGTTAATCAGATAGGTATGCGTATGGGTGGTTAGGTTTGGGTATTGGTTTATGGGTTAGGATAGTTGGGCTGGTTAGTACTGGGCTGGGAGCTCTGAAAATTTAATTAAAAGGGAATTTTTCGTTCCTATACCATATAGGAAACTATATTACAAAAAATGTCCATAATTTGCAAATTACCCTGTTAGTTGTACAATCCCTTTAATATGCATATCCAGATTTTTGGGATATTAAGGACTCTTCCAGATTTTATTCAACGCAAATCTCGCTATTAATTTCGCCCGTTTCTCTCCAAAATTTAGTATTATGTTTTTTCGAGAATACTAATTTTTACTGGTTTTTCTGATTTCACAAATCAAAAGCGACTAAATTAGCTACAATTCTTTTGTAACAAGTGCAATTATGTCGAAAATCACAATTATGCTTCAGCTGAATGGGAATTGGGATAGCTATGGGAGATATAGAGACTTTCAGATCGATGGAATTGTAGTCAACGAGGATGCGAGTTATAGCCTATTGAATTCTACAATAGCAGAGCATCTAATGATCGATACATCAAAAAAAAAAATTATCGAAATCAAATACATTGTCAATGAACATTGTCCTCCAATAGAAATTAGGAACAATATGGGTGTTCGTGTATACACGGAGACGAAAAAGGAAAACAAAAGATTAGGAACATAGCCTAAACTTGGCATTGAGTATCTCCAATTCAATCATAGTTGCAGGTTTGATATGTTACATCAATATCGAATTTTGGTTGTATGTTACTGTTCTACAATTTTTCTACAATATATCAACAAAAAAACTAAATGTCAAATTCTGTATATGTATAAGTATTGAATTTCATTCGTTCTACAATAAAATTACATATCATTTGTAGCTCAATATAAAATACTGAATTTCATTCTTTCTACAAACTTACTACAAAATATCTACAATATAGTTCATAACTGTATTTAGCTTTATTTTCTTGCAGATTCATCTAGTTGAAGTTAATTGATTTGCCAACTTTTCCGGCGATAGTGAAATATGAAAGTATAATAATAACAGAAAGTACACCAACTATTATTGAAGTAGGCCAAGTATACCAAGACAAGCAAACAATTTCAAGTGCAATGAAGCACTATCCTGTCATGAACAAGTTCCAATTTAGGGTGAAAAGATCTAGTGCTAGAAGGTAGGAACATATCAATGATCAAAAATTATTTTTTGTAAAATTTGTAGTTTATTTGTAAATTCTTACATCTTCAGTTTTTTGTAATATTGTTTAACACAAATTGTAGATAGTTTGTAGTTTTTTTGTATATAAATTGTTGAATGTTCTATTTTATGCTAAAACAGTCTTTTTTTTAATCTACATTTTTTATACCATTGTTTAAATTGTTTTTATTTTGTAGCTACTGCCTGGTATGTGTTGGGGAAAATTGTACATAGCACTTCAAGGCAACTAACATAAATGGTTCGGCAATGTTCAAGGTTCGAAAATTCAACAGCTTGCACACATGCTCTTTTATGGACAATACATTCATACAACCAAACCTACTGCCATGGTAGTTGGTAGCATGGGTATTCCAAAATATGCTGATCCTAAGATAATTTACACACCAAAAGACATACAAACTTGTCATGGGCCAAATTCCCAACCTTAGGGATCGTGATGGCGCCTAACACCACACTTGCTAGGCAAGCCAGTGTTAGAACTTATTTAATTATTTTCCATTAAAATCTACTTAATCATAATAGCACAATTTAAAAACAAACTAAATCTAATATGTTCCAATGAATAACTTGATGAATAAAACAATAAGCAAATAAATAAAATCGAGCCACGAACTAACTATATAACTATAAGACTACCTTAGGGTCTGGTGTCACTATAACAACTCGGCCGGTCGTTCCGTGAGATTTACCCTGTTTCCCCCGTTTCTGCATTTTTCATATATTGCTAGCTTTTTTTGGTTGTGTTGAGTCAGTTGGTTTGGGTCCGGAGTGGTCATGGTGAGAATTGAGGCATTTAGTCTCTTAAAGTAGTCTAATAGTTGAAAAAGTTAACTAAGAGTTGACGTATTGGTGAACGACCTCAGAATGTAGATTTTATGGCTCGGATAGCTTCATTAGGTGATTTGGGGTTTAGGAGTGTGTTCGGAATGAAGTTGTGATGTCCGGTGTAGAATTAGGCTTGAATTGGCGAAAGTTAGTTTTTGGCGATTTCCGGTCGGCAGTGGAAAGTAGGATATCGAGGTCAGAATGGGATTCCTGAAGTTGGAACAGGTCCGCAATGTCATTTTGGGTATGTGCGCAAAATTTCAGTTCAATCGTAGGTGTTTTGGTTGGTTTCAGCGTAGTTGGCGAAATTTGGAAGTTTCAAAGTTCATAGGCTTAAATTTTATGTAATTTTGGTTCTTTCGTGTTGTTTTTTGTTTTTCGAAGGCTCGACTAAGTTGGAATAATGCTATGGGGTGTGTTGATGTTTGGTTGGGGCCCCGAGGGGCTCAGGATTGATTTCGGATGGTTGGCGGAGTTTTGAACTTGGAAAATTGCAGCAAATGGCTGCTGGTGTAAGTTTCTGGTGTAGGCCGCACCTACGGAAGAGTATTAAAAGTGCAAAAGTCCATGCGCAGGTGAGAAAGGAGGCTAGGCAGGGGAAAACCGCAGGTGCGAAGGGATGGCCGCACCTGCGAAGCCGCAGGTGCGGAAAAGTGGTCGTAAGTTCGAAAATGGGTCAGTTAGTGGGATTCCGCAGGTACGCACCTGGGACCGTTGATGGAGGTCCGCAAGTGCGATTAAGTGTCCGCAAGTGCGGGAATGCTGGGCAGAATAGTATAAAAGAGACCTCCATGAAATTTTATTCATTCCACCATCGTTGCATGCGATTGGAGCTCTTTTGGAGGAAAATTGAAGAGAAAATTTCTTCAGTGGAGGTAAGTTACCAGGTTGTTAAAGTCGTTTCTATGCTATTTTGTTTGGATTAGGCTTGTAAATTGAAGGATTAAAGTAGGAAAAGGTTGAAAAAAAAAAATAGGTGGAGGATTGGAAAATTCTTTTGGCAATTTGGGTAGGCAATTGCAGTCCAATTGTGATGTTTTTGGTATGTGTAGAATCGTGGGAGGACGAGGTTTCTAGTGATGTAAAATTTTTCGAATTTTGAGACGTGGGCCCGGGGCTCGGGTTTGACCAAATTTCGATATTCTTGTATAATTTGATAGTTTTCGATTAGGTTATGTTCCTTTGGTATATATTAATGATGTTAAACTGGTTTTGGCTAGATTCGGAGCAATCGGGAGACAATTTTAGGGTAAAGAGCATACCGAACTAGTGTTGTGGCCCAGTAGAGGTAAATAATGGTTATAAATCTTGTCGTGAGATTATGAAACCCCGGACTACGTATTTCTCACTTATTTTAGAATGGCGCACATGTCAGATGACGAGTATGTGGCGCACATTGATTTTTGGATTGGACTAGGTCCACTTCTCGGCAACTAACGAATTGCATATTTTACTCAAAACCTTATGTTAAATTATGTTCTAAAGATTGTTGAAATATTTGGGCTATAAGCCGTGTTTGGGGCCTCGTGCCGATCTGTTTAGACCCCTTGGGGGCTTTTTACTGATGTTTTCCCCACTATTTATTGATGATTTCACTCAGCCCACATTGTGCTTACTGTTTTCGAAACTCAGCCTGATTTACACTACTTTGAGATTTAAAAATGAAGTTTTGGGTCGAGTACCCTGTTTTACTGATTCGCCTGAGGGGCTTTTTGAGAGGTTCCGCTGAGTGAGGTCGAGGGCCTAATTGTGAGGATATGATACACCACGAGGTGGCTTGATATTAGCACTTGGGCTGAAGGAGCCTCTCCGGAGTCTGCACACACCCCTAGTGAGCACCCGAGTGCTGAGTGACGAGTGATTGGGAGGCATGAGTGACTATGAGGTGTTGAGTACATGATTACGAGTGATGGTGAGGTATGCTCGAGGGGCTGATTATGAGTGACTGTGAGGCATGCCCGAGGGGCTGATTACGATACATGTTTGCCCGAGGGGCTACTTATGATTTTACTACTTTCACTCTGAACTTATGAAATATATTTTGCCCGAAGGGCCTCTATATGATTGATTTTATTTTCATACTAAATCTTTCAGTTTGAAGTTGCTAAAAATATGCATTCTTCAAAGGACTTTTCTGAAGTTGGTTTTAAAGCATGACGATTTCATATATCTACGTTTATACTGTTGCAAAGTAAGGCTGTGCATATTGTGAATTGATGACATTGATTTTTATGTGTTTCCTTGCCGCTTAGACTTGCTTTATTTTCATTACTACTGAGTTGGAGAACTCACATTACTCCCTGCACCCCTGTGTGCAGATTCAGGTGCAGATACCGAGCATTAGACATCCATTTCGTACGGAGCCGGATTACGGGATATAGAGGTAGTTGTTCAGCATCCGCAACATCTCTATTTTCCCTTCTTGTTGTATCTAGCTATTTATTCGGAGGTTTTGTATTACAATAGTATACATTTTTGGCATATCTCTCTTAGATGCTCATGGCATGTTGGCTCTGGATTTTGGGGTTGGTTGCACTGTGTAATTGGCCTAATGTATTAAGTAAACTCTGTATATGTTATGAAATTCTTGAAATTGATTGGGATTGTGAAAGAAACTGTAAACATGGGATTATTGGCTAGCCTAGTTCCACGATAGGCGCCATCACGGCTGGTTTTGGATTTGGGGTCGTGACCGTTTGGTATCAGAGCCTAGGTTACATAGGACTTAAACGGTCATGAGCAGGTTTAGTAGAGTTTTGCGGATAGGTACGGAGACGTCTGTGCTCATATTCGAGAGGCTGCCTAACTCATAGGAATTATTTCTATCTTTCTTGAACTCTTTCGTTCTAATATATTGATTCTTGAAATCTGAACTTACGTTATTTCATTCTTTCACAGATGGTAAGGACATGAAATACCGATCAGAGTGACCAGTCACCGGCTAGACCAGTGAGAGTTCGAGGTCGAGGTCGAGGACGTGGTAGAGGTAGGGGCTAGGATGATGAAGAGTATAAAAGAGAGGATGTCAAAAATAATGCAGTTTTAGAATTGGAGAGTATTGGACCTCATTCTAAACACTTTTCAACATTGTGTTTGGTTGGTGACATGGGAATTGATCCAGTCGAGCATATAGAGCAGTCAATGAAAAAGGAACAAAGTGTTTATATTCTGGAATTTGTGATGCCAAGAAGACAAAATGACATCCCTCACCTAAGGGCCAAGAAGTGCAAGATGCGATACCTACGGTTTGGTTCCTTCATTTTTATACCACCACCCCATGAACTTGACAGAAAAATTGATGCAAAATTGGGGACGCAATTCATATCCTCAAAGTGGAAGGAAAAGTGGTTAAGCAGAAGAGTCGTGCCACGACTATAAATAAGGCGCTTGTTAGGAGGCAACCCAGCCTGTATTCCTTTTCATTAATTTCTTATATATTTTCTTTTTACTGTCAGTTTTGTGTTGTTTTTATTTTTTGCAGAGTAGGGGAAGTCTGAGTACCCAAAAGCTGAAGTTGAGGGGCATGTTTGAGCTTAAGTGTGGGGTCATCCCGACTCTAAGGATTGAGAATC
>ML315343.1:4028-82050 GCA_005239505.1 Nicotiana paniculata
ACAGCACCATAAGGAAATACGTTGACCACTTTAAACGGGCCAGACCATCGGGACTTGAGCTTACCCGAAAACATTCTTAATCTTGAATTATACAGCAATACCTTGTCTCATGGTCTGAAATCTTGGTCCACAATATTTTTATCATGTAGTCTCTTCATTCGTTCCTTATACAACCTGGTGCTTTCAAATGCTTGGCCTCTGAACTCTTCTAACTCGTGTAATTCTGTGACTCGATTTTCTCCAGTAGTATCGAAATCCAGATTCAACTGCTTCAATGCCCACCAGGCTCGATGTTCTAATTCCACGGGCAGGTGACAGGACTTACCAAATACCAACTTGTATGGAGACATACCGATTGGTGTTTTGAATACGGTTCTGTAGGCCCAGAGGGAATCATCAAGTTTCTTTGCCCAATCAGTTCTTGTGGCGTTAACTATTTTGGTGAGTACACTCTTTATTTCCCGGTTTGATACCTCAACCTGCCCGCTAGTTTGGGGGTGATATGGGGTTGCTACCTTGTGACGTACATCATATTTAGCAAGCAACTTTTCAAAAATACGATTGCAGAAATACGTGCCTCCATCACTTATAATGGCCCTTGGGGTCCTAAAGCGGGTGAATATATTCTTCTTTAAGAACCCCCACCACCACTCGTGCATCATTGGTGGGGAATGCTGCAGCTTCTACCCATTTGGACATGTAATCTACAGCAACAAGTATATACTTATTGCCGTATGAGCTGACAAAAGGACCCATGAAATCTATCCCCCAAACATCGAACACTTCTACCTCTTGTATCGGATTCATTGGCATCTCATGACGACGGGATATGTTCCCCGTCCTTTGGCATTTATTGCACCATTTCACCCATTGATGGGCATCTCTGAACACAGTGGGCCAATAAAACCCGGCCTCCAACACTTTAGCTGCTGTTCGGACTCCTCTGAAATATCCTCCATAAGGAGCTGCGTGACAAGCCTACAAAATAGCATATTGTTCTATCTCGGGGACGCACCTCCGGATCATGTTATCTATGTAAATTTTAAACAAATAAGGTTCATCCCAATAGTAGTTACGGCTATCACGATCAAATCTTTTATTTTGTACAGAGGAGAGCTCATAAGGGTCAATGCCGCATGCCAGGTAATTAGAAATGTCTACATACCATGGCACCTCTCCCACATTTGTGGCCAGCAGCTGCTCATCTGGAAAGGTTTCCAGAATATCCTCAGCCTCAGGTGCCTTTTCAGCACCTTCAAGGCGTGATAAATGATCAGCGACTTGGTTCTCCGTTCCCTTCCGGTCACGAATTTCCAAGTCAAACTCTTGCAAAAGCAGCACCCAACGCATTACGCATGGCTTAGACTCTCTTTTCTCGACCAAGTACCTAATGGCTGCGTGATCAATGTACACGATCACTTTTGACCCGATCAGGTAGGACCTGAATTTGTCAAATGCAAATACTACAGCCAACATTTCTTTTTCTGTTACCGTGTAATTCAGCTGAGCTCCACTCAATTTCCTACTTGCGTAGTAAATTGGGTGCATTACCTTATCTTGTCGCTGGCCCAACATGGCTCCTACAGCATAGTCACTTGTGCCACACATGAGTTCGAATGGTTGCTCCCAGCCGGGGGCAACTATAATCAGTACAGTGCCTAGCTGCTTCTTTAGCTCCTCAAAAGCTACCCTGCAATCTTCAGAAAACACAAATGGGTTATCTTTTTCTAGTAACTTACAGAGAGGGTTGGCAATTTTGGAGAAATCNCCACTTGAATACCTTTACTCGAGACCAAATGTCCCAAGATGATTCCCTCTTGTACCATGAAGTGGCACTTCTCCCAATTCAGCACTAGGTTTGTCTCGATACACCTCTTTAGTACACGGTTCAAATTTGCTAGGCATTCATCAAACGAATTTCCTACCACTGAGAAATCGTCCATGAAGGCCTCCATAATATCCTTCACCATATCCGTGAAAATGGCCATCATGCACCGTTGGAATGTTGCAGGTGCATTGCATAGGCCAAATGGCATCCTCCTGAAAGCAAATATACCATATGGGCATGTGAAGGAGGTTTTTTCCCTATCCTCGGGGGGCAATAGAAATTTGGTTGTACCCCGAATACCCGTCAAGGAAATAGAAGTGAGACCTCCCTGCTAGTCGGTCGAGCATCTGATCAATGAAGGGAAGTGGGAAATGGTCTTTGCGGGTGGCAAGGTTTAGCTTTCTTTAATCCATGCATATTCTCCAACCCGTAACAGTTCTAGTGGATATCAGCTCGTTTTTATCATTCCTTACGACTGTTATACCACCCTTTTTTGGTACACACTGTACTGGGCTAACCTAGCTGCTGTCGGAGATGGGAAAAATAATTCCCTCATATAACCACTTTATCACTTCTTTCTTTACCACTTCCTTCATATTTGGGTTCAACCGTCTTTGGTGTTCCCTAGAAGGTATGTGTCCCTCTTCCAAGAGAACTTTATGCATGTAATAAGCTGGGCTGATCCCTTTGATATCTGCCATCGTCCAGCCAATGGCAGTCTTGCATTCAGAAAGTACCTATAACAACTGTTGTTCTTGCACATCTAGCAACCCAGATGATATAATAACCGGTAATGTAGAGTTAGGTCCAAGAAATGCATACCTGAGGTGCGCTGGTAAAAGCTTCAGCTCTAACTTGGGTGGTACTTCAACTAAGGGCTTGGTTGGTGGGATCTCTCTCTTTTACAAGTGTAATGGTTCAATTTCAAGATCCCTCGACCATGTCCCTTTTCTTTCCGATGCTAATACCCATTCTACTAGCTCTTCACCGTTCATATCATCTAAGTTCATCAAACATACAGCCAAAGGATCCCCAACAGTTAGGGCTGCATCATCTTCTTCCAGGATCACGTTCACGACATCTATAAGAGAGCAGTTGGCAAACTCACTTGGTCGCCTCATAGACTTCTACATGTTGAATGTGATTTCTTCATCATTGAGCCTCATCTTAAGCTCACCAGTCTCACAATCGATGAGAGCTCTGCCTGTGGCCAAAAATGGCCTTCCTAAGTTTATGGGAATTTCCTCATCTACTCGGCAGTCTAGGATCACAAGGTCAACAGGGAACACAAATTTCCCCACTTGCACTAACACATCGTCCAGAATACCCGACGGTCTCTTTACCGTCCTATCAGCAAGTTGCAACAGCATGGAAGTAGGCCTGGCTCTACCAATCCCCAGTCTTTTATATATGGCCAGTGGCATCATATTAATACTGGCTCCCAAGTCACATAGGGCTTTGGCGAAAGCGAAGTTGCCAATGGTACAAGGAATTGTAAAACTCCCTGGGTCAGCCAACTTTTCAGCAATAGGACGTGTCACCACCGCACTACAAGTCTGGGTAAGGGTGACAGTAGCCAGGTCTTGGAAGTCAAATTTTCTGGACATCAAGTCCTTCATCATTTTAGCATAGCCAGGCATTTCCTTCAATGCATCAATCAATGGGATATTTACCTGTATCTGCTTTAGCATGTCCAAGAATTTCTTATACTGCTCATCCTTCTGATATTTTGCCAGCCTTTGAGGGAATGGAGCTGGTGCTCTTTTCTTTTCTGTTATTTGTTCTTTTTCCTTTTCCACCACCACCTCAACTGCTGGCTCTGGGATTTCCTCAAGTTCTTTCTCAGCTTCACCTTGCTTATTAACTTCTCCTTCATCTGGCTGCACTGTGCCCTTAGTCAATGGAGTTGAGTCATCAATTTTATTAGGTACCTGCACCAATGTGTTTGTCAGTCTACTGTCATGCCTCCTTTCTTGTTCCAGGTCCAAGTCTCTGCCATTGCGGAGAGTCACTGCAATTAACTGTTTTGGGCCCTGGTCCCTTGGATTCACCTGAGTATCAACAGGTAAAGTTCCGTGAGGACGATTGTTAACTGCATTTGAAATCTGCCCCAGCTGCATTTCGATATTTTTAATAGCTGAGTCATGGGCATCTACTCTTTCGCTGATCTTAGCATTTGACCCAATAACCTGCTGCATCATAGATTCTAACCTGGAGAACCCATCTTCTTGCCTTCCCCTCTGTTGTTGCTGAGGAGGGTAGTATGATTGTTGTTGATTCTGATGGGTAAAAGCGTGCGGCCTCTGATATGGTGTTGCATTTCCTTGTGGTCTCATGGCACCCATATTTCTACTATTCTGCTGTTGGTGAGGCGGTCTATATGGTTGAACTTGCTGACCCCAGTTCTTCCCCCCTTGTCGCTGTCGTTCATAATTTGACACATAATTCATATTTTCTGGATAAGGAGGGTGATCACATTCTGCATTCTAGTGGTTACCAAGTGGTTGACTAATGCACGATGTGCATAATCCCTCGTTGGTTGTGTCTACGATGTGTACTTGCTGCTTTTGTCCTGATTCCTCCACCTTCTTAGTTAGTATGCTCATCTATGTTATCAAGGTGGCCACGTTCTCTGCAATAGTATTGGATGGATCTAATGGCACTGAGTGAACTACAGGAGTAATAGGTGCATTCCCGGTTGTCCATCCTGAATTCTGTGCCATTTTATCAAGTAGGATCTGACTTTCTCTCCACGTTTTGCTCAAGAATGCTCCACCAGCTGAAGCATCAACATTTGCCTTAACAGTATCAGCCAGACCCATATAAAAATGCTGCCCCAACATCTGCTATGGAATACCATGATGTGGACAGATAACCAACATTCCCTTAAATCGTTCCCATGTCTCCTGTAATGTTTCAACTGGTTTCTGTTTGAAGCTCAAGATTTCATCAATTTGTTGAGCAGTCTTGTTGGGTGGATGAAACTTGTTCACGAACTGCTTAACTAACTCCTCCCATGTGGTAATGGAATTGATGGGGAGTGAGTTTAGCAAATTCTGGGCAGCGCCAGTCACTGAGAATGGAAATAACAACAGTTTTATTGCCTCCTGAGTGACATTTGGTTGCCTCTGTGTTTTGCAAATTGACTAGAAGTTCTTCAAATGCTGTTGGGGGTTTTCGATGTATGACCCTGAGAATAGTCCCTTGTTCTGCAATAAGTGCAACATATTATTTGTTATCTGGAAGGACTCGGTCTGTATCTGAGGGACTAGTATCGCAGTGGCTAAATTCTCAGTTGTGGGTTGTGCCCAGTCATATAAAGTATCCTCTGCCCCTATTTGATCGACTGGGTCTACAACATCATCCCCATTATTGTTCCTGTTGTTTGGATCTTCCATGTCAGGTTCAATTTGTTCAATTGGTGGTTGCTGTTTGCTTTTCCGGTTGGTCCGGTTTAGGGCCTTGAAGACTTTCTCGGGGTCTGAAAAGGCTTCGACTGCTTCACCAGTTCTCGATGAGTTTCTAGGCATACACCTGCAACACGTTAGCAAACGTTAAACTTTCAATGTATAAACGAAAATTTGAAGAAAATTGACTATATTTCAGAATTTTGTATTTCTTCCAACTCAATTGATAACACCGCTAAGTCCCCGGGCAATGGTGCCAAAATTTGATCACGCTCAACTATATCTAATAAAAGACTAAGCGGGCGTTGCATATATAATCCGGGGTATTATGCCCAGAGTCGATCCCACAGGGAATTAACGTATCAATCAAGTCGTTAGAATACGCAACTTTTACTCAATCAATTCTCTCAAGACTTTTTGAATATAAATTGGTGATGTTTTACTAGTTCTACTAACAATAATAATAACTAACGATTACTAACAATGTGTTATAAACAATTATGATAAAGGTCTAAGGCTGTGATTTCCCCCGTTGGTGAACTTACTTCTCGGATATTTCATATAACTTGATTAATTATCTCGATCAATCATGAACACTCTATCTATCATAAATCTCTCTCAATTAATTATGATAATTTACTAGATGCACTCTCTCAAGTTACGTTATCTAGAATGCATTACAGTTCACTTTAGCTTGCACCCGGAGTATCGTTATTTCTAATCCAACTTCTAAACCCTCGGTTATGACTTTCGTCTATACTCTGGGAGTGGTGTTGTCCAAACAATTACCTAAATATGCACTCTCTCTCAAGTACATACACACTAAATAGGCACAGTTAATTGATGGCCATTCAATTAACTACAACAAGAACGTAGTTGAAAAAATAGAGATGAACAATCAATCAAACTATGTTAATATCATCATAAGTTTATCCCCCAACGGGTTCCACCAAAACCCTAGATTAAGAAAACTCATATTCATAAGAATCAATTCTAATTAACTTGCATAATTGAATTACAGAGTAATGAAATAAGGAGGTAAAAATCAATGTTTCTGCTTTGCTGAGTAGTAATCCACAAGATTTTCTTCACTCTAATGGAATATATCCTTCAAGTTGTGCTTTTGGGTCTGTTTATATGTTTGGGATACACCCTAAACGTGTAGGAGACTTCTATTCCAACCGGGAAACACTTAAAACTCTTCAAAACTCGGATTTGACCAGATCAGGGGCCAGGCGTTACAGGCCAAACGCCTGGATAACGCCTGGCGTTTGGGCTATGGCGCCTGGATAACACCTGGACAAGCCTGGCGTTTGGGCTCTGGCGCCTGGATAACGCCTGGTCTCACCAGGATTTATTGCCCAAACGCCCGGCTATAGCTCGGTGCACTCTTCTTCTCCTCTTGAGCGTATTTTCGACGTTTATGCATCCATTTAGCTCGGCTTCCATCTCCAATTCACCTACACATGAAATAGACTCCATTATGCACATACAAAGTGTATTTTTATCATTAACGCACATAAAATGTAAGGCATATAACGTGTTAAACCATGAATTCTAGCCACGCATCAGGGGATGAAGCCTTAATAAGGAAATTAATAAAGTTATGAAAAATAAATGAGAAAAGAAAAAACAAATTTAAATTTAATACTAATAAAACCATACGTGCGCCTGTGATGATGAGCCATAACTCAGCCAGCGCCCACTATCCAAATCTCGGGTCAGCCGATCCTCAGCAATGGTCGATGGGCAGGGGAATTATGAATCCCAATCCTCTCCGGTAAGGTCCGTGCCCGTGATCTATAATGGACCTAACGGGGTCACCTGCAAAGTCCCTGGAGTGAGTTGCATACCAAGGCTGTTTAGCGGCATGCTGCTGGGATACTCGTGCGGCTCATGTAGGTCACCCGACAGATCAGCATAAACATCATCAACAGGGGCCTCCACGCCTCCTTTCTGGGGACCACCTCCTGCCGCCCACCACGACCCCGTGTGACGCCCCTGCCTCATGGGGCACCCCCACCTCGAGGGGAAGCCCTGCCTCGTCGGGCACCCCCACCTCGTGCGAAACCCCTGCCTCGCTAGTACTTCTCTGGCACCACATAAGCAGGGTCGTGTTCCAAGCGCTGGTCCTCTTGAGCTCGCTGCAGTGTCCGGGAACCCAACTCTGCTAGCTGCCAGCCATAATCGTGCAAAGCGGCCGCTCCCTCACCGGCATGCTACTGCATCTGCAGTCCCATATGGTAGACTATATGTAGTCTAATAGCCTGCACAACGTATAAAATATAAACTATAGATATTGCACTAAGTTACAATTATATAATTAATAATAACAGAAAACATACTAGGGCCTCATGCCTCCCGGCGTATGGAACATACCGACCGCCAACTTGATGAATGGGATTCCCGACAAAAAGTCGGGTAACGCGGCGGTACCAGGGCATATGGAGTTGAATAGTCTCCGTCTGGATCAGTGGAGGGGGAGGTGGAATCAGGTCAGCTTGTTGGTCCCAAGTATGGACCTGCGCCTCTAGCCATGCTACATCTGCGTCGTCCACCCTGGAACGATCATCCCGCTGATAATGTGTAGCCTCCCATGTCGGCCCCTCGGTATATACTTCGGACGGCCAAACTGTCGAAGTACCCGCTCTGTGGTATGATACTCCATAATATCGAGGAAGATCAACGGGACAGAAGTGCTCCAAATCAGTCGGTCGTCGAGCAATAATCGGGTAGGCCACCCATCAAGTCGTCGATGTATGGCGTCCAGATGAACTATCAAATAACAACAGAAAACATGAGTATGCGCAACACATGTGAAGCTATACCAAGTAAGTTTAGGTACACATTTACCTGTGCGCCCTCCAACATATCCAACACATCCCTGCAAAGGGGGAGATTATGCCGAGTATCGTAATCTCGTACATATCCACGCCGGAGAACCCACCTCCTATTTAGAGGGAGAAACGGAGGTGGTACATCCGGAGGTAATGGTGGTAGAGGTGGCTGCAACTGCAGAAACTGCTCCCAAGCCCAAACCTGACATACAAAGTTGACGTAAAATTTAAGATAAATTTTGACTAGATAGAATTGGATAGGAATGAACAGAGGTATTCGAATATGTTGTCACCTGTAGAAGCGGCAAAAAACCACATACGTCATGCTGGGTGCCGATGCTCGCCCGACACAGATGCATGTACATGTAGGCGAGAATAGCAACACCCCAGCTGTACTGGGGTACATCATCTAGCAGCTGAAGATGATGAAGAAATCGCAAGCTGACTAGGTTCCCAGAAGTGTTCGGGAACAAGACCCCACCAAACAGAAGGAGCAACAATAATCTCGTATACCGTTGAATAAGTAGATCATCTGTCTAGCCGGTGATGTCGGGGTGCAATATCTCCAAATGTTGTCTAATAGCTGTCAAACTCATGTGACTGGCCCCTGAGTATGTAGTCTCATCCTGTGGCATGAAGCCAGTGAACTGAAGCAGCATGTCCGAATACTGGACACGCGTCATCTCTCTAATGCCTTGAGGCAATACAACGGGCAGTCCATCAACGGGCAGCCCATATAAAACCTTCACGTCGTGCAGCGTGATGGTGGCCTCGCCAATGGGCAGGTGGAAAGTGTGTGTCTCCGATCGCTACCGTTCTATCAGCACCGTGATCAAAGACCGGTCGAGTTGCAGCCACCCTATCTCAAATATCCTGTAGAAGTCCGTATCCCGCAGGCGATGGACTACACGGGGATGGAGAACTCTGTCCCTCATAAAATCCCACAAGTCGTCCACTCTCCTAGCGTAGAGAGTCTAGGTCAGTAGCTCTCCCTCCCATACGTAGGCGGACCTATGATCGACTTGTAACACTAATAGCTCATCGGAGACAGGTCCGGGATGCATAGACACGTCCATGTCGTCTACTATAAATTAAACAATATTAATTGTATGTTTGATCTGTAAATTAAATAATTGTTTTTTATCATATTTAATTGGACAGAATATATATCTATGGGTTCCAGGCTCGATATTTGAAGCCCAGTAGTACCAATCTATCCTAATTATGTGTCAATTTTATTATTTTCGTAATTTTGTATGTTTGATCTGTAAATTAAATAATTATTTTTTATCATATTTAATTGGACAGAGTATGATCTATGGGTTCCAAGCTCGATATTTGAGGCCCAGTAGCACCAACCAATCCTGAATTCTTATGTGTGTCAATATTTTTATCATTTTATGTGTTTGTTTTATAAATTAATTAATTTTTAATTATTTAATTGGACAGAGTATATACGTATGGGTTCCAGGCTCGATATTTGAGGTCCAGTAGCACCAAGCTATCATGAATTCTTATATGTGTCAATTTCAATATTTTTATAATTTTGTGTGTTTGTTTTATAGATTAAATAATTAATTTTTATAAATTGAACAAAGTATATACCTATGGGTTCCAAGCTCGATATTTGAGGTCCAGTAGCACCAACCTATCATGAATTGTTATGTGTGTCAATTTTAATATTTTCATAATTTTGTGTGTTTGTTTTATAAATTAAATAATTATTTTTTGTAAATTGGACAGGATTTGTGTTTCATCTATCAGTATAAGAGATACTTAAACTACGTGGATTCTGCGCTAAAAGGCTCTACATTTTACTACGCTAAAAAGGCACTAGTCTTTAAGCAAATAAATAATTTAAACTAAATATAAACAACAAATACATTTTAATCACATAAGATTCACGAAAATAAATATAAAACAATAAAAGATATTAATTAACATTTTTATTAACAAAAAAATGATTACTCAATTTTTACATATTTTTTTAGAACACCTAATATCTTAGTCCGGATAAATATAACATACTAGTTTCGCAAACAAAACACAAAACAACATGGAACACATTCAAGACAACTAATATGCATTATTATACGAGTTTCGACATAAACTAAATCGGAATACCTCGATTTATATTTTTCAGAAAGTCAATTAGTTGAAAATTTGAGTCCGAAACGGTGAAATCACAACAATCAATGCTTTGCTACGATGTGGGACCTATATTTTTATCGTTTTGTGTGACGGGTGGGGCCCACTATAAATTTTTTTTTGAGAAAAATTAGGGGGGGGGGGGAGCTGTTATGGGGGGAGTAAAAATGGAGGAATTCGAATTAAGGAAGAAGGGGGACGATTTAACAAAAGGGTATAACGCGGTATATAACTGCGCTATACATATATAGCGCGGTTATATAAAGCGTTATACCTCTCCGTCCCATCAAGTCAGCATAGCGCTATTTACAAATGCGTTATATATGTATAACGTGGTTTTAAATCGCACTATACTTTAACGGCCAAAACACTGTTAAAGTATAGCGCGGTTTAAAACCGCGTTATGTAGAATTGTTACTCTTCCTTTTTCCCAATCATTTACATCATACTTGTCTAAAACAACAACAATTAGGTTCCGGACTCCCACGCAAATGCCCTCAAAAGAAGAAAATTTTACCTTTTTTTGTATTTTTAATTTTCTTTTTTTTGTTTTCTCGTTTTTCTCACCACCCATCCCCCCCCCNTTTTTTTTTTGCAAGATAAGCATGATTCTAAAACATAGGTCAAGTTGGGTGGGTTGGGCTATGACCCATTGTTTAGCCCATCTTGACCAACTCATCTTAGCTTAAGTACACTTTGAGCTGAGTTGGACAATGACCCATTTATTAACCTAACCCATCTTGACCCGCCTAAATTCAGCCTAACCCGCACATTTATCCCCCGAGACAACTAATGCTCTTTATCCACATGCTAAAGTTTTCAAAGTTTAGCAGCAATGTAGTATGTATTGGTTCTCCGCTATCTTTTCATTTAGCAACAAAGTTAGCTGCATGTGCCTATGAGAAAGGTTCTTTAGAACTCATTCAGGTGCTTCCCATTGCAAAGTTTTTCTTCTTTCAGAATTCATTTACTCTTAGGCTACGGTCCTCAAATTGGCATCCGTTTACCCATGTTAACCCTGTTACGTGAAAATAACTGCACAACACAAAGGAAACAGTTCTTAGCTTCAATCCAGAAAATGCTTTTGCCTAATAATAAACATGCTAAGCTTTGCTTTTAACAAGTTAACAGATATAGAAAAGATTCTTCAACACACTAACATATATGTATATAAGACAGTTGGAAGCTACAAACTATAATGGGCGTGATTGTACAAAAACCAGTCAACAAAAACTTCTCTATACTATAAATTTATGAACTATCCAGAAATGAATTTCAGGAATCCAACAACAAGACAAAATTCCTTAGGCGTAACCAGTTGACAACCATAATGTGATGCATGAAAGAATCTGAATCATATTGCACATATAACTTTTAATGCTACTAGAGAAGATACATATACAACATAGTGGCATACCGATGACACAGACGATTGGCGAAAGATTCCACCAACGATAGGTAACTTCCTCATTAAAACAGCAACAGTGGGCCAAAAGCCACTGCATTACATAGTAATTAGCCACAACTGTTTATTCTTGGTGAGACACAAGGATGCAAGAAAAAGGGTTACCTGAACAGCACAAAAAGACCGCAGGTCTCCCAAATCATGCCTAGCACAGGCCATCCCAGCATAATAAGCACGAAACCAACAGCAAAGGAGGCAGAACCCTATCAGATAATTAAAGATTTGGCATATGAAAATGCAGATTGCAAAGGAAAAAAAAGGTAATAGCAAAGGCATAGATGAAGCAGGACATAGTGGGTCCATGAATTTGGAACCTTCAAATTTTGTCGTTTCATGAAAATTTGCAAGGTAGACATCACTCCAATGGTTAAGGTCACCCCAGACAGAAGGAGGATCTGATCACACAAAAAGTTCCATCAAAGATGATACAAAGTACAAACAAACATATTAAAGGGCACAAGCACAAAGCATTAGAGGATGAACAACAAAATAGTTGTCAGATTGTCAATAAAGAAAATCTTACATTCCCAATGGCAACGAAGCTCCTCTCAAAGAAGAGAAACACTCCAAGCAGAGTAAAAATTACACCAAATACAGTCAATCCAAGCCCAATCTCTGTCACATGTCAGAGAAGGTAAGAACTTGAGACAACAAATAAGACATTACTACAGCATATTAAACCAACCATGAAACCACCATGAGCTTCAGTTTTGCTTCAGAAAAGTGAGGAGGTTGTTTAAAAATATGGTTTGTAAAACCATATTCAAGAAAAGATACAAGTCTTCTCTTCGAAATTGATATTTATTTAGCACAGTGCAATATATATGTTAATTTCTTGATAAGTTTCCACAATAGAATATGATGATAGAGCACCACATGATCCTATGTCTTTATCACCTTTAATCAATGTCAGTTTTGACAATTATGCTTTACTTTTGGGAGATAACATCTAACCTAGCATATACAAGGAAAGAAACTTATAAAATTAGTTCAAATTTTACATTCCACAAATGAAAATTTTGATAAGTTTATGTGGTGAACTAAAGAACTGATAGAACTTTATACTTCAGTTTTTGCTTTCTACAACGCTGTTTACTACTTTTTTTTGGATCAAAGTACATCATCAGTAATACCATGCTATAGCTTTGTGGAGCCATTTTACAATCTCATGTCTCAGATGAGATTGAAGATTTTGATTTCCCATGGTTGAGGAACTGTGTATTTGGAACAGGCATGTCAAAATCGCAAGGAACATAAACTTTTTTACAGGTGTCCTGAAAAACATATGCCATTCAACTTTCAAATGTCCAGGAAAGAGCCAGCTGATTCTCTTGGTGTTCTTCAGCAAAACTGAATGACTAGAGAGCGACAAATATACCTTTGTGTAAGTTCAAAATCAAATGAATAAAATAAGCAAGATCATATAAAACGTACTGGAGATGCTTTAGGATTCAAACTACTTGCAAATTTTAAGATAGAAACTGAATTCACTATGTAAGAAATAGACGTTGTTTGCTGCTGATGAGTGAAATTGCTATTAGACAGAGACTGATTACTGCCAATCTTGAGGGTACTTGCAAAATTTGTTCAAACTCACCTTTAAGGCATCCGCTTCCCCGTTTTGGCTTTCTTTTGGAATCATCTTCATCTAAAGAAGATTTTCTTCCTTGTTCTTCCCTCCTCCTTTGATCTTGACCTTCTAAGTGATTTCCGAAAGCTCCCATCATGACTACTACCCAACAGAAATAAGAGCTTTAGTTTTGGCCCATTGGGATGCATGGGGGTTGGAAAAAGAGAGATCATATAATATTTCTAAAGAAAGTCATCTTAAATCTGACTAAATATTACTACCTACATGCATACTATGATGCTGAAATTTAATTAGATAATTAAACAGAAAGAATAATTACACCAAAATCTCGAATACAACTTAAGTTTTCTGCCTGGAGAAGTCGAAGAAAAATATTTGATCTGCAAAACAACATTTTATTAACATCTCATGCAAAATGAAGAAAGAAATAAAAAGAAACCCATCAAGTTCAAGCCTGCACCGACCAGCATCATGGTGAATTTGCAAAGCAGTAACAAGTGTGTCGATAATGAGATTCGATATCATAGAGCTGCCATAACAGACATAACAGAACCAGGCAACTAGCAGTTGAATTTTTCATACATCACATGGTGCAGACAAAGAAAAGCAAAGACGGACTGTATCAATTCTAAACTATAAGTAGACAAGTTTGTACAGAACTTTGATTAAGACGATAGACTAGAAAATAATAACAACTAATGATCTATATACATAGATAATCTAAAACTTCTAATATGTATAAAAACAAAAATGATACACTTTACGTGAATCAGAACACTCCATGTGGTACTTTGACCATATGGAATAACTATTTCAAAAGCATCATCATTTCTGGATTTACAGAAAATAATAGAAGTCAAAGATAATGAGGATAGAAAGGCGGAGTATGTACTCACTCTTAACATCACTGTCTTCAAATGAGACCATCCTGTTAACCAGAACTTGAAACTTCAACTACCAAATAACCTGACAATAAAAACACAAATATACATGATGGAACAGACGGTTGCATCAGTACTCATCTCTTCTGTGGCATCGTAACTTTTGCAAACTCAAAACAAACATAGTTAAGCAGCATAAATATTCAATACTGCACCGAATCACTTCCACTTTCTCCTACTCACTGCTAGATATATCATATATGCAAAAGACTGATACGATTTTAGAGTTCAAAACCTAAAATAATTGAAATATAAGGAGAAACGAAATTAGAGGCTCAACAGCCATTGCTATTGCTGCTAATCTTTTAACTAATTATATTGTTAAATGCAATAAAGTTCATAAAATTTCCTATATCTAACGCTGTCAATCATTGAAACGAAATTAGAGGATCAATAGTCATTTGCTATTGCTGCTAATCTTTGAACTAACAATATTGCAAATGCAATAAAGTTCATAAAATCTCTTGTATCTAACGCTGTCAATCATTCAAGTAGATGCGAGTACGAGAATTGTCGTATTTCAGCAACAGCATGATCATACAAACCACATTATCAATCCGAATAACCGAAAAATGAGTCAAACGCTAGAAAAAAACACAAAATCTCTACAACCAACGACGTAGTAAATTGACAAAAAAATCACGAGAATTTGAAGCTTATCTTACGAGAATTGACAAATTTCACCGAAATACCAGTACGCACAAGTAATGTTTGTATCTAAACATCAATAATCCATCGAATAGGCCGTGAATGTATGAATGTTTATACGATATGCGTACGCCTGTAAAGTGCAAAATGGATATACAGAGAGGGGAAGAAGAGCATGGAGTGTTTACCTGTATGTCAGAGAGGAAGAGCTTCAACAGAAAAGGCGCGGTTGGCATTTCTGTTTTCAATTAGCTAATATATATGAAGCCTATCCGACGTGGATATTGGTTTATTTTCCATTAATGCATTTGAAATGATTGGATTGTATAAATATGTTTTACCCTTCTGTATAAACAATTAGACATTTAAAAAATTTCACACTCAGCGTATACCAATTTTTAAATGTTAGTGTATACGGTGAAAATCGGGCTAGCCCCTTGTATGATTAATCGAGACTGGAATGTGATATGTTAAGGTTCGACCTCAAATCATATCGAACCGAGGTGCGAGGTTATATCGTCAAGATCGAGACCTAGTGATCGAAAAAATCAAGATCATGCGAGATCGAGGGAAATTAGCCAACCCGAATTACAGAAGGACGAAATATCCACGATCTGGCGTAGACCACGGCAGAGGTCTCTACACGTATCAAGGATAGGCCGATTAATTAGCTAATCATGAGATTTCTTACCTCAAATAAAATGTATTAAGATTAGGACTCACCTACTATATAAAGAGGGTCTGACCATTTGTAAAAGGCATCACATTTACGCAACATAAAGCAATATAAGGTCATTTTCTAGCTTTTATTACTTTGTTACTGTGTTAAACATCTTTGGTTCAAGGGTGATCGAACTCGAGGGCCAAGGCTATTCGATTCGTGTGGTTTGCATTTATTCTCTTATCGTCAATTTCACTATTAATCTGTTCTCTTAATTTATATCAAGTTATATCACGTATCCTTAAAAACGCATATAAATTCAATTGTTATCCGATTTTAAGATAAACAGTTTGACGCCCACCGTGGGTCTAAGGATAATAGTGATTACCTGGTACAAACTTTCATAACACACACTATTTTACACTTGTTCTTGTAAGTATCTTTGATTCCAGGATCAAAATGTCGAACTCTTAGTCAGCACCCGTACACGTGGGCAATGATTTCGGTCACCACGATGAAAATGATAACATAGCACCAGGGAACGACGTACCTCCAGTTGGCCTCGATGGAGTTCCGGTCGCAGATCCAATCGACGTAAGCTCACATATAGCCATCAATGCAAATTTGGACGTCGATCCCGAGAGAAGCGTCTGTATGGATGTTCGGTCAGCCGCTCAAAGCACATATGACCGCGAAGAGGGCGGGATCAGCCTTCGGGTGATCTTCGAAATGTTGCAGGCTCAACAAGCAGTAATAGCCAAGCTCCAAAACCAGAATCATCCACCAAGCAGGATCGAGCTCGAGCTATCCCGGGAGGTTGAACAGGACGCAGAAGGAATCATGCAGCCCCATATTGAGGCACTGGTAATATTTGTACTCATGAATAAAACTCAAGTTAAACGTGTGTTAATTTATCCAGACAGTTCGGCCAACATCATTCGATCAAGGGTCGTAGAACAGCTCGGCTTACGGGACCAAATCGTGCCTACGACCCGAGTGCTAAACGGATTCAACATGGCTTGTGAAACTACTAAAGGGGAAATAACTTTGCTAGTAAATGCATTCGGGACCATCCAGGAGACCAATTTTAATGTGATTGAAGGGGATATGAGATATAACACATTGTTCGGGGGACCATGGATCCACTACATGAGGGATGTACCCTTCACCAGGTGTTAAAATTCCCAACACCAGAGGGGATAAAAACAATCTACGGGGAGTAGCCCCCCGCAAAGGAAATGTTTGTCGTTGATGAAGTGATCCCAATATCAACACTCTCATCGACAAAGGAGTCAGATTCGAAAGCAAAACAGGAAGCCAAATAGAAATCACTAACGCCGGCCTCGACCCAACTAGATAAGCAGGGGACTGACGAAGACAATGATTATGGGGTCCCTCGATCCTTCATAGTCCCCGATGACTCCGACAATACCAAATCAACAGTCGAAGATCTGGAGCAGGTCATACTGATCGAATATCTGCACGATCAAAAGGTATACCTGGGAACGGGGTTAACTCCCGAGCTTAGGAAAAAACTCATTCAATTTCTTATAGCTAACATGGATTGTTTTGCTAGGTCCCATCTCGACTTGGCAGGAAATCACCACCCATAAACTAAGCTTGGACCCGAAATTCCATCAAGTGAAGCAGAAAAGAAGAACCCAGTCCGAGATCATGCATGCCTTCGTCAAAGACGAGGTAACTAAGCTTCTTAAAATAGGGTCCATCCGGGAAGTCAAATACCCCGAATGGCTAGCAAACATAGTAGTAGTCCTTAAGTAAGGGAACAAATTAAGAATGTGTGTGGATTACAAGGATTTAAATAAAGCATTCCCTAAGGATTCTTTTCCTTTTGCCTAACATCGATCGCATGATCGATGCCACAGCCGGCCACAAGATCCTCATTTTTCTCGATGCCTATTCTGGGTACAACCAAATAAAAATGAACCCGGATGATAAGGAAAAGACATCGTTCATCACTAAGTATGGCACCTACTTCTATAACGTAATGCCATTTAGATTTAAAAATGTTGGTGCCACTTACCAACGCCTAGTAAACCGGATGTTCGAAGAACAAGTTGGGAAATCTATCTAAGTTTACATTGATGATATGTTAGTTAAATCCCTGTGAGTAGAGGACCATTTGAAGCATTTGTAGGACACCTTTAGTATATTGAGAAAATACGACATGAAGTTGAATCCTAAAAAATGTGTGTTCAGGGTCGGGTCAGGTAAATTTCTCGGATTCATGGTATCCAACCGAGGAATCGAGATCAATCCCGACAAGATCAAAGCTATTAAGGACATCATGGTAGTAGACAGCGTGAAGGCCGTGTAGAGGCTAACCGGGCGCATAGTCTCCCTGGGGCGATTCATCTCGAGGTCCTCCGATAACAATCATCAATTTTTCTCGTTGTTGAAGAAGAAAAATAACTTCACATAGACTCCGACATGCCAACGGGCCTTGGAAGAGCTTAAACATTACTTGTCGAGCATGCCGCTGCTTCACACGCCGAGGGCAGACGAACAACTGTACTTATATTTGGCAGTATCGAAGATAGCGGTAAGTAGAGTCCTAGTTCGGGAAGAACAAGGTACGCAATTTCCTATTTATTATGTTAGTCGGACCTTATGTGAGGCCGAAACTAGATATCCCCACCTGAAATCGTACTTTCAATGTCACCCCATATGTGTTGTGACAACTTATCCATTACGAAATATAATGCATAGATCCGAGCTTTCGGGACGATTAGCCAAATGGTCCATAGAAATCAGCCATTAAGTCTCAAATTTTGGCAGACTTCGTGGTTGACTTCACGCCAGCCCTAATACCAGAGGTTGAAAGAGAGTTGTTGGTAAACTCGAGGACGTCCTCAAGAATCTGGACCCTCTTTACGGATGGTGCATCGAACGCAAAGGGGTCTGAACTCGGCATCGTACTAAAATCGCCCACAGGAAACGTGGTTATACAATCTGTTAGAACTGTGAAATTGCCTAACAACGAGGCCGAATATGAGGCCATGATTGTAGGTATTGAACTAGCCAAAAGCTTGGGGGCGGAGGTGATCGAAGCCAAGTGTGACTCCCTCCTTGTGGTGAATCAGGTTAACGGAACGTTCGAAGTTAGAGAAGAACGAATATAAAGGTACCTAGATAAGTTACAAGTAACTTTACATCGATTTAAGGAATGGACTTTTCAGCACGTGCCTCGAGATCAAAATAGTGAAGTCGATGCCCTTGCAAACTTAGGGTCATCGGTCGAGGATGACGAGCTCAACTCAGAGGTCGTTGTGCAACTCCTAAGGTCAGTGGTCGAAGAAGTTCACGCCGAGATAAACTTCACAAGCTTAACTTGGGATTGGAGAAATAAATACGTAGAGTATTTGAAGACCGGAAAACTTCCCTCATATCCAAAAGAATCGAGGGCCCTACGCACAAAGGTAGCCAATTCACCTTTTTCGAAGACAGAACCTTGTTAAGAAGATTGTTCGATGGCCCACTAGTGATATGTCTGGGACCGCGAGATACTGAGTATGTTCTAAGGGAAGTTCATGAGGGCACTTGCGAAAACTATTCCGGCGCTGAATCATTGGTTCAAAAGGTAATCATAGTTGGCTATTACTGGATCGACATGGAAAAAGATGCGAAGGAGTTTGTTCGAAAATGTGACAAATGCCAAAGACATGCATCGATGATTCACCAACCCGGGGGAACTGCTGCATTCAGTCTTGTCGCCATGGACATTCATGAAGTGGGGAATTGAAATCGTTGGTCCTCTTTTATGGCCACCAAGTAAAGCTCAATTTATCTTATTTATGACTGATTATTTTTTTAAGTGGGTTGAAGCACAGGCATACGAGAAGGTTAGGGAGAAGTAAGTCATAGACTTCATTTGGGACCACATCATATGTCGGTTCGGGATGACATCCGAAATTGTGTGTGATAACGGGAAACAGTTCATCGGCGGCAACGTGACCAAGTTTCTCAAACATCATAAGATCAAAAGAATCTTATCGACACCTTATCATCATAGCGGAAACGAGCAAGCCAAATTGACCAACAAAACCATCATTCAAACCTCAAGAAGAGGTTAATCGACGCCAAGGGGAAATGGAAGGAGATCCTACCGAAGTCCTTTGGGCATACCGCACGACTGTGGAGACTAGTACCGGGACTACTCCATTCTCATTGGTTTATAACGTCGAAGCCCTAATTCTGGTCGAAGTCTGGGAGCCAAGTATCAGTTACCAATATGCAACAAAGGAATCAAATGTCGAGGCCATGAGTACGAGCTTGGAGCTATTGGATGAAAGGCCCGAAGACGCCCTTGTCGGTTGGCTGCCTAAAAACAACGGATTGAGAGGTACTATAATTGAAGAGCCAACCTTTGATATTTTAATGTCGGGGACTTAGTGCTAATAAAAGTCACCCTAAACACCTAGAATCCGAATGAAGGGAAATTGGGTCCGAATTGGGAAGGACTGTACCAGATTCTCGAGTTCACCGGGAAAGGGTCCTACAAGCTCGGAATGATGAACGGAGAACAACTACCGAGCAATTGGAATATATCTCTCCTAAAATGGTATTACTGCTATGGTACGGCCACATTTCATTTCTTTTTTATTTCGGACTAACACTTGCAGGTGATCAACAAGAAGAGGCACGAAGTCTTTAGGTCTGAAAGCATGTGTTGCACTCTTTTTTCCTTAGACCATTTTTGTCCCAACTGGTTTTTTTGGCAAGGTTTTTAACGAGGCAAAAATGGATCTTGCTAACTTAGAATCAATCCTGATTATGAATCGGCACCGAAGATCAATTCAACAATATCTGAGTTACCTTTACAATCAACCTCAAATACTGGGAGGGATTATCCTCGGATATGCATTAACTTCGGATATCAACTCTAGCGAGGAAACTACTTCGTAAAGGAAGGGTCTCGATAGATAGTATTTATTGTAAGGGACAAACGATCAAATGAAACGTGCCCACATAGATTTTTCGATCCCTAGCATAAAACATGTACGCATGTATGACTGTTTTGCACAAGAAAAAAGAGAAGTACTTTCCTTGCAATCATCTTATGTTTTAAAAAAAATTTCCTCTTTACATCCCTTAAAGAGTTGTGTACTTCCAATCTCCTAAAAATAACGAGCCCAAGCGCAATCCATAACCGGAATACGAACGACCACTCCCTCACTCGGGGACTACCATCCAAAAAATTCGAAGCCCAAGTCACCAGGCCTCGAGGGCATAAGACCTATTAGGAAACTCCCTAATTTTTAAAGGCCACGGCCACCCCACTCAGGGACTGTTATCTTGGGCAAGCTCGGATAGCTCGGGAAAATAAGCCCAATGGGTAGCTCCCGAACTAAAAGGCTACGACCAAATTAACATGGCTCAGAGACGTTCGAAACCCGTAACAAAAACTAGGCCTTCGAAAAAGAAAAACTTTCACAAGCCGTTCTAAAGGCTGCCCTCGACAAGGCTATAAACCTAAGATATTTCGGGGGAAACTTTCGGTAACATCGAAACTCTACAATGCCTTAACCTATAAAGGAAATAAAGGTAAGGTTTGTTTGAACTTCGAACACAACCTTATTATTTCATGCTAAGACATCTCGACCTTTTCGAAATAAAGCAAAGAAGAATTTGAAAGCTATGAAAGACAAAAGCCTTATATATATGTATCAAAAAATTTTACAAGGGCCGAATAGCCCCGTTACATGTTATATACAAAGGCCAAATTGCCTCGACAAAAAGGACAGAACAAAAATTTTTGAACGGCCTAATCTTCACCGGAGGCTACATCATCGCCTTTGGGGTCTTCTCCGCCACCTAACTCGCCTAACTATTTTGACACATTGGAACCCTCTTCGATAGAATCTAGCCTCCGAATATTGGCTTCGCATGTCTTGGCATTCATATTTTCGATCAATATGTCAAAATTCTAGGCATGGACTCCCTCGAGGGTCTTCCTTCGGGATTCCCACCACGCATGCTTCACCATATTTTTGCTTGCTCCTGGATAGCCTCGGCATCAACTTTAAGCTGGGCCACCCTTTTATCAGATTTGTTCCAGGCCGTAATAACTTCTGACTTGGCAGCCTTGAGCTCCTTGGCCAGATTCTCTTGGACAGAAACAGCTGAGATCGGAGTTCCTCGATCATTTTGGCCAACGCCAAGTTCTTCTCCTTTGCAGCCCGAAGCTGAACTTAGCCGAAGCCAACTATGCCCGAGTAGTTTTTTTTCGAGACTAGACGGTCCATTATTTCTTCCATTCTTCGGCCTCGGCCTTCACCGCGTCCATATTTATCTGAAGTTGCCCGACCTGGTCAATTCTCTTTTGAGCATGTAGTTTTGGGTCATTTGCCAAAGTGTCTGAATCGTCATCACTAAGATCAAATATTCCTATTACCTGTTCGACCAAACCGACATGCTCCTTCCGAGTCGCTTCTAACTCGGCCTGAAGCTTCTCACTAAGAAGCTTGTAAGTATACTTTTTCTCAGCAAGATCCCGAGTCTCGTCCTCATGACACTTGAACTCCTCCCGGTATCGGAGAAAGGCCTCATGATGAAGCATCAAGGCCTGCAAGCACAAAGGAAGATGTTGGGATTATTCACCATTGAATCTAAGTATATAATGAAGGGACATGCGAAATTACCCGATTAAGCGCCTGTTGAGATTCGTTGAAAAGGCAGGGTGCCTCTATCTCGTTCATTTTGATTTGATCTTCTTCGGTCACCAAGCACCAAAGGTAACTAGCAATTCTCAGGGAATCCTCCGAAATGGACATAAAAAATGTATGTCTCCGAGTAGGATCAACACTCGGAGCAGGAAATCAGTTCACTAATTTCGGGCTCAAAGAAGACCTGCTGGCTCCCAGGGACGGTATCTTCCTTGGTACCCGTAAATAGCCCAAACTGGTAACATCCTCCGAAGCAGTAGAGTCCAGGCCATAAAATTATTAGAAAGAATCGACTGCTCCTTGGGCCCCTTCGCCGAGGTTACCTTTCAACGCCCGAGACTCGTTTATCATAGAATTCGTAAAAGAGGGCGACCCAGAAATGTCAATCACCCCAAGCGACTCTTTGGGTACATTATCTTTTCACCGATATGTATCGTTCACATTTTATTTTTCGACCTTACTGGCTCGGGCCAAATCGGTCTCGACCCTCTCGGAGACTTTAGTCACTGTTTCTTCTACGGCCTCCATGGCTCGAGGCAATTCAGAGTCGCTTCTCACATGCCACCAACTCAAAATTTTCTTCTTCCCCGGACTCATCCCTCAACCGATTGAGCGAGTCCGATGAGAGTTCTCAAGCCCCAACTTTCTTAGGTTTGTGCGCCAGCCACTTCCACGGTCTTTTCTTTTCAGGGTCCAAGAGACTCAGGGCTTTTCTTTTCTCCTTCTCTTTGACCTGTTTCGAAGTAGGGGGATCAGTGTGTAAGCATCATCACCTGATAGAGTGATGTTTTATACTTCAATACCACAGAGGGAGGTGATTTGTGCCGTGTCCAATTTTTCGCGTGCACAAATTATAGAAGGACCTGGTTCTTCTATATATTCCTTATACTACTGTTGTGGAATAATAAATGCAAAAATTAAAGAATACAAGGATTTTTACGTGGAAAACACCCGACTCAAAAGGTGAAGAACCACGACCTACTACCTAGTAGGATTTTCTCCAAACACTTCACTACAACTCTGAGCCAACAACAAAGTTTACAAACTCTTGCAAACCTAAGGATTAACTCTAACGCTTATAGCAACCAGCCACAGGCTGTTGCGACTGCTTCAAGTTAACTCTAACTTGAACAACTCGAGTTTACAACCTCTTACGAACCTAAGGATTAAATCTAAACCTTATAGAAACACGCCACAGGTTGTTGCGACTACATCAAGTTAACTCTAACTTGAATAATACAACTTAGGTACCTAGTATAATTTGCTTCTAAGAAAGCTGAAAGGTACAACTCAAAATGCCTACTACACTTTGAACAAGAAATAAAGAAAGACACATAAAACTCTTTATGGAGCTGGTTCTTCAATCCGGTTCGTGTAGCTTCAGGATCGCACTCTAAAAACTCATAGGAATTGCTCACAGAATGCCTTGCTATTTTGCTCTCAATTCTTGCTTAACTTCAGTATGTGTGAATCACCTATAAAAGAGAAAAATACTGATATTTATAGAGTTAGTAAATAAATATTAACTCGAGTTTTAATGCTTTACTCTTCCTTGATGGAAGAGTTCTAGTCAACTTCAACTTCTAACTCTTCCCTTATATTGGATAGAGTTCTCTATCAAATATGCAACCTTTTCGTTCAAGGATTATTAGAGATTACCACTTATACTTATCCATTTCACATGCATGCCTTTTGCTTGATTTTGTCTGTTACTTGTGTACACTGTCCATGGACCTGGTTCATGCATGTGTTCCTTTTTCAATCATCAAACCCAAAACCACTCAGGGCAGAAAATTCCCCCTTTTTGATGATGACAAACTCAATGCTTTTCATGAGCATGGAACCTTTTTCAAATCAGCTCAACATCAACACAATGTTGGAACATTTTTCATTTAAATTCACTAATCATCAAGGACCAGGTTCATTAGGTTATAAAAATCATAGTCCAAAGCAAAAACACATCTTATCTTCCCCCTTTTAGCATCATCGAAAAGTTGCATAATTAAGTTAAATAACCAGATTCTAGCATATATCACGCATTTCCACTGGGGCTACTTCAAATTTAATCATGGATTCAATTTTCTCTTTATCAATCTAAGGATATTAGCCATCTAAGAAATATCAACAAACAATTAGAGCAAAAGCGGTGAATTTCATTGATTGATAAGATCCTACCACAAAGCATAAGAAGAAATAAAAACATAGAACCATGAGCAAAAAACAAAGAAATACCACTTGGGTCACTCATTACAACTGGGCTAGGAAGGATTTAGGACTGTGAAGGACCAGGTTCTTAGTTCTTGGCTTGAAGCAGTTTCAGCATATCTTAAAGAATACCACCATTCTTCTCCTTTTACTTTGCAAGCTCACACTTGAGATAGTCTCTCTTAGCCTCTACTTTAGCCAACCTAGTTTTTAATCGTTCAATATCAACATCCTTAACCGTTTTCTTCCACTATTTGAGCCTTTTTGCTTTTTTTGATAGACGTGGTTGTTTTAATCACAACTGAACCCTCTGCCACAACCTTTGTTTCTTGATAAATCTTTCCCGTTTTGGCACTAGGTATGTTTACTTCACATATTTATCTTCATCCTCATGAGCCAGGTTCATCTCCTCAATCTGGACTACTCTACTTGGCTTACCAGTTTTTTTTATTTCGAAACGACTTTCTTGGCACTCTCTGCTAAGGCCTTTTTACATTGGCCTTACTCTTCTTCTTCTTCTTTTGATTGTAACTATCTGATACCTTTTGCAGTAGATTAGGACTCTTGTCTATTTTAGCAACAGAAGGAACTGGTTCATGAAACCGTTTCCTTAACCTAACTAGCATGTTTGCTGCACTCTATCACCAGAACCATCACCTATCTCCTGTGATTCTATCTTCATACTTTCATTTATAGTCTCCTCATTATCACTAACCTCTTCACTCCATACCACCATTTCACATGCCTCATCATGTAATCCATAACCAATGGGTGAATCAAATCTAGTCACTTGTTCTTCCACCCTTCTCCTCGCATCAGCCTCAACACCCTCGCTCTTCTTTTATTTTTACTTTTCAATTTTTACCACCAATGTCTTCAGTAGCAACATTTCCCTTTTCAATACCAGTCACACACCTAATAGAACAAAGCCATTCTCAAGATTTTCTGCAATTTCAGAGCCAAACTCATAGGGGAGAAACGTAGAGGTTACCTGTTCAGTTTCAATAGAAATCGTTTCTTCCCCCTCAGTCGCAGACCAGATCATTAGAATTCTATAGTTCTTCTGCTTGACTGTCTTGTAGCATCTCACTCAATTTCTTAGCTTGTTCTCTACTAGCCACTATGTTGCATGCAATCATTTTGTTATGCTTTTTCCTAGGGTTTGGGTGGTTGAAAGTGTGGGTGAAGGTTCTTTTGGTGGTGAGGAAGGGTTTTCAGAGTTTTTGGGATTCTCATGGATGTTTACCATTTGATCAGTTCAGAAACCTAAGAGAAATAGAGAGAGTTTTGAGGTTTTTTAGATTTTGATCTTTCGAAAAAATTTGAGATAAGAGGGTAAGGTCAGATCAATTTAAAGATGAAAAGGTTGAGTGTGTAACAACAACTTTTTGGAGGTTAGAAATCTTTTCATCTTGGGAGTTTCAGTTTGAAGAGGCGTCAGAATCTTCCCCAAATATTTCGGCAATTATGGTGCATGGGACTCTTGATGAAACTAGTTCATTTGTAGCTAATTGGTTCAAAATTAGTTTGGGATAAAGTGGGACTTTTTCAGTTATGATCCATATGCAGTTATTTCAAATTATGCTGAGTGTAGAATACATACCTTATAAGCTCGATGAACCAGGTTCTTCACTGAAAGTTCTCTTGTGTAACACTGATTTTTTTCCAAGAAAATAAGGATAATATAATTAGACATAAGTGATACATTTTAGCACATGGCACAAGAGTATACTAATAAAAGTATGAGACTGGCAATATCTAATCTGATTATTTACAAAATTCACAAATTATCTAACCAATCATTGAGTTTGAACTGGCCCCTCTTAGGTGATCTTAATCATCCCTAATTCTAACCTCTTCCTTTCAAAGTGAACTCTACTTAGAGTTTTTGTGAAGATGTCAGCTATTTTCTTGTCAGTAACATAAAATTCCACAGTGATCAAACCTTTTTCATGGCTGTCCCTCAAAAAGTGATGCCTAACATTTATGTGCTTTGTTCTCTTGTGATGAACCGGGTTCTTGGTCATACTAATTGCACTAATGTTATCACAAAAGATGGGGATACAACTACATCAATTCTAAAGTTCATAAATTATTGTTTGATCCACAACAATTGAGCACAACATGAGGCATCAACAACTTACTCCACTACAACAGTAGATAAAACCACATAATTTGCTTTTTGGTGCCCCAAGACATGAAACAAGAAAGTGTGTCATACCTGAGGTGCTCTTTCTATTTACAAGAAAACCTGCATAATCAGCATCAACATATCCCAATAAGTTAAAATTACTACCTTTTGGATACCATAGATAAAGGTCAGTGGTGCATTTTAGGTATCTCAATATCCTCTTGACAGCAGTCAAGTGAGACTCCTTTGGATTTACCTAAAATCTATCACAAAGGCCTACACTGAAAATAATATCAGATCTGCTAGCAGTGAGATATAACAAAGAACCAATCATTCCCCTATACAACATATGATCAATAGATGAACCAGGTTCATCTACATTTAATTTTGTGGTTGTTGATATAAGAGTGTCAATTTCTTTGGAATCTTATATTTTAAACCTATTAAGCAACTCTTTCACATACTTCTGCTGATGGATCATTGTTACCTTTGAGTTTTGTTTAATTTGTAAGCCTAAAAAGAAATTAAGCTCACTCATCATGCTCATTTCAAATTCTGTAACGACACGGTTGGTCGTTACGTAGAATCTGCATTTATATTTACTGTTATTGCCTCGTCATAGTTTGGTTGAACTATTCTTGATGTGTTAGAGTTGGTAGGATCGGAATCGGAATAATTATAATGAGAATTTAGTCACTTAGTCTTTTAAAAAAAATAGCCGTAGAGTTGGAAAAGTCAACTGAGACTTGACTTATTGGTAAATGACCTCGGAATGTGAATTTTATGGCTCGGATGGATTCGTTAGGGGATTTGGGACTTAGGAGTGTGTTTAGAATATTCTTGTGATGTCCGGTATAGAATTAGGCTTGAATTGGCGAAAGTTAGTTTTTGATGATTTTCGGTCGGCAGTGGAAAATAGGTTATTGGGGTCGGAATGGAATTCCAGAAGTTGGAACAGATTCGTAATGTCATTTTGGATATGTCTGCAAAATTTCAGGTCAATCGGAGTTGTTTTGGATAGTTTCTGCATCGTTGGTGGATTTTAGAAATTTCAAAGTTCTCAGACTTGAATCCGATGTGATTTTGGTGTTTTGATATTTTTTTTAGTGTTTTGAGAGTGCAAATAAGTTTGAATGATCATTTATGATGTGTTGGTAAATTTGGTTAGGGTCTCGAGGGGCTCGGGATTGATTTCGGGTGGTTAACGGGCATTTTCGGGCCTTCGAGAATCTGTTGTTTTGCTGGTGTAAGTGCAGCAGCACATTGTTCACTGCGATCACGAGGAATGGTCCGCGATCACGTAGATTAACCTGGATCCCGGTAATTTTTGTCAATCGCGATCATGTGAGAAGGTGTGCGATCGCGAAGGTATGTAGCGTTGGTCAGTGCGATCGCGTGTGCATTGGTGCAATCGCGTAGGGTTAGTCAGGCGCGTGGGGGTGGGGTCAACTGTTCTTCGCGATCGCGTGTGTTGGGTTGCGATCGCGTGGGTTGAGGTTTTATTGAATCGCGATCGCATGGCTTGTGCTGCGATCACATAGGGATTTTGGAGGGCCTGGGGGATTTATTCTTCGCGATCGCTTGAGTACTTCCGCGATCGCAGTGAAGGAAGGACTGGACAGTATTTAAATAAACCCTCTGCGACCATTAGACCTTTTAACACCATTTTTGAACGGGAAAGAGCTTGGAGGCGATTTTGAAGAGGGGAAATCATTGTTCTTCATTGAGGTAAGTATTTTGGACCCAAAAACTCGATTATAGGTGATTAAGGAACAATGAATCAGTGTTTAATTCATGAAAATCAGTAGAAAAGATGGGGTTAGGGCTTAAGATTTTGAGACCTCTAGGGATCGATTTGAGGGGTCAAACGAACTCCGATTTTAGCGTTCTTTATATGTATGGACTCGTGAGATGATGAAGAACATTTTGGTATAAAATTTGTCGAGTTCTGAGACGTAGGCTCGGGGTCGGGTTTTGGCTAATTTCGGTTCTTGAGCTAAATTTGGTACTTTTCAATTGGAATTCATTCCTTAAGCATAATTCGACGATAATAAAAATATGAACTTGGTAGATTTGGAGCACGTAGAGGCCGAATTTAGAGGAAAAGACACTGCAGAATAGTATTTTAGCCGGTTTTGAGGTAAGTAACGTTTCCAAACTTGGTTCTGAGGGTTCAAAAACCCGAGCTAAATGATTTATGACTATAATCGAGGTGACAAGCGTGCCAAGTGAGGTCGTCCAATGTCACCGCTTAGTGATTATTCCCTGATGATATATGTGCTTTTGTTAATGTGGTAATTGTGAACCTGTTAGAAATCATGTTAAGTATAAATGCTACGCTTCACGCCGAAAATGCTGAGACCTGAGAGGTCGTACATTACTATCTCATTTTGTGATTATTTGATGTCATATACTCAGTCCTGTTATAGCATATCACTTCATATCTCAATCTCAGTATTGTTAATTATATGAATACTTATCATTGTTTCGAGCTGATGGAGGAATCTGTGATCCATGTGAGTGAGACTGAAGAGTAATGACTGAGTGAGTCCAAGAGCCTGTTATTGGGACAGTTATGAGAACGGACGGCACACCACATCGATATTTAAATCTTGCCTTCGTTGGCTTGATATGGCGCTTGGGCCACTAGGGACTCTCCGGAGTCTTTACACCCCTAGTGAGCGCATTGATGTTGAGGGATGGATTTTCCCTGGGCATGGATCGTGTCCGAAGTGGATGTTATGTGAGGGATGGACTCCCTAGACATGGATCTTGTCCGAGTGTTGTATTCTAGAGATGGACTTTCTCCGTGGGGCCGGATTAGCCTTTTCCTCAGTACGGAGTGACTATGGCCACCAATGATTATGTACATTCCGGGATGGACTTTTCCCTGGGCCTGAGAGCCATATACGGTACTGAGTGGACTGCTGTGTGAGGGTTGTGAGCACTATGTGCATATCCACATTGGTTTCATACATATATTTTTATGATGGCATGTAGAGTATACTAGTATACTTGGCATATTTACTCATTTTGATAAAGTGTTAGCATGTCCAATTTCTGTATATTTCTTATTGTAATTTCTGAGGTTTTGTCCGTCACTACCGCTCATCCCATAGTTTGGGTTCGTTACTTATGAGTTGGTGTACTCACGTTACCCCTTGCACCTTGTGTGTAGATCCAGGTACACCGGGACCCGGTAGTGGATACTGAGCAACTGTCAGAATTTCCATTGGAGTTGTCGAGGTAGCAGCTGGTGATCGCGACCTCGTCTCCTCTTCCTTATTCCACTTGTTGCACTTATTTTGATACTATGTTGTCTATTTCTTCATTCTTTATTTTTTATAGCAGCTCATGACTGAGTGACACCGGATCCGAGGTTGGAGATTTTAATTTTTGTTTCAAATATTGTTTTAAACTTCAGACTCTTACTATTATCAATAAATTCGTCTAAAAATTGCATTTTTACTGGAAATTGAATTTAGCTTGTTAACAAAGGGGCGGCTTGCCTGGTTCCACAACAGGCGCCATCACGACTCCAAAATTGGGTCGTGACAAGATGGTATTAGAGCGCTAGGTTAAATAGGTCTCACCAGTCATGAGCAGGTTTAGTAGAGTCTTGCGGATCGGTACGGAGACGTCTGTACTTCTCTTTGAGAGGCTACAGAACCCTTTGGAAAAATCCCACATTATTGAATTCTGTCGTGCGACTCTGTTGAATTCTGGAACTAAACTCCTGTTGTTTTCATTCTCTCACAGATGGTGAGGACTCGTGTTACAGATCGTGGTGATCAGACACCAGTAGGACTAGCTGGAGGTCGAGGCCGTGGAAGGGGGAGGGGTGAAGCCCGCTCAGCAGCCGAGGCAGTACCTGTGGACCCTCCCACTGCTCAGGATCAGGTCCCCGCAGTTGAGGTCCCGGCGGGACAGGCTCAGGCACCAGCAGTGCCCATTGTGATTCCGGGTCTTCAGGAGACCCTAGCCCAGATTTTGACGGTGTGCACCAGCCTGGCACAGGCCGTTGACATGCCTACTACTGCTTCTACTTCTCAAGCCAGGGGAGGCACTCAGACTCCAGCTGCCCGGACACCTGAGCAGGTTACTCAGGGGCTTCAGACACCGGGGGCAGTTCCAGTCCAGCCGGTTATCCCAGCCCAGGAGTTTGTGGTCCTAGCTTTGGCAGATGGCGAGCAACACAGGTTAGGGAGGCTTAGTAGACTTCAGCCTCCGATTTTTAGTGGTACTGAGGGCAAGGACACCCAGGGATTTTTTGAAAAAGTGTCAGAGGATCCTTCGCACAACAGGGATATTGGAGGCTAGTGGGGTCCCATTTACTACCTTTCAGTTCGTAGGAGCTGCACTTGCTTGGTGGGAGTCTTATGAGAGACGTAGACCTGCTGATGCAGCGCCCCTTACCTGGCGTCAGTTCTCCATTCTATTCCTGGAAAAGTATATATCACAGTCCCTCAGGGAGGAGCTGCAAAGGGAGTTCGAGCAGTTGAGCCAGGAGGACATGACCGTGACGCAGTATGAGATGAGGTTCTCCGAGTTGGCCCGTCATGCTATCTCGATAGTTCCCACGGATAGGGAGAGGATCAGGAGGTTCGTTGATGGCCTCACTTATCAGCTTCAGATTTTTGTGACCGGGGAGAGGGTATATGTCGCTTCTTTTGAGTAGGTGGTTGACATTGCCAGAGAGATTGAGTCGATTCGCCGCCAGGAGCGGATCGAGAGGGAGGCCAAGAGGTCTCGAGGATCTGGGAGTTTTGGTGGGGTTCCTTCAGGGGGCAGCCTCAGCCCGACAGAGGCCGACCATTCAGGCAGGCTCATCCAGGTCGCTCAGGTTATCGTGGTGGATCAGTTGGTCATGATCATCATAGTTCGCATCAGGTGCACCCATCTTTCAGTGCCCTGCCAACTCAGAGTTCATCTTGGGCACCATTAGTTCAGAGTTCATTTATGCCTGGTTCTTCCAGTGGTTATCCTGGTGCTAGGGGTTTCCTTCAGTCCCCAGTGCCATTCTCCGAGAGAGGTTTCTTTGAGTGTGGAGATGTGGGCCATATTAAGAGGTTTTGTCCTCGTCTTGCAAGAGGTACTTATCAGTAGAAGAGTCAACCCACGGTTTTAGACTCAGTAGCTGCACCGCCCGCCCAGGCAGCTAGAGGTCGGGGTTAGGCAGGTAGGGGTCGCCCTAGAGGGGGAGGTCGATCCGGTGGTGATCAGGCCCGATTTTATGCATTTTCAGCCAGACCGGATGAGATGGCTTCTGATGCCATGATCCCAGGTATTGTTTCAGTCTATCACGAGAAGCTTCAGTTTTTAATTGATTCCGGTTTTTCATATTCACATATTCATCATATTTTAGCCCATTCTCTGGATACGCCCCGTGATCTTTTCTTACATTTTTTCATGTGCTCGCCCTTGTGGGTGATGTTGTTGTTACTGACCGCGTGTGTCGGTTGTGCGTGGTACCTATTGGGGGTCTGGAGACTCGGGTGGATATGCCATTTTTGAGTATGGTCGGTTTTGACGTAGTTTGATCAGATAGATGATGATACTTTTAGGTATGACTCTATGTAGGTGTTTTGCACCGAATCAGATTGTTGGACTTCGTAGAGCTATTGTGAGGGTGTCAGTTAATGGCTATTGGGTTTGTCTGTTCTCTGGGATGATCTAAGGGTTACCCGTCCCTGCTTCGGAGAGCGGTGATTCGTTGGTTTTAGGCACACATGGTGCGGTTCTGTTGTGGCCTTCTAGAGGAGTTGATTAAGGTAAAGTAGTTGGGTATCATAGAGTTTGGATGTATGAGTTGTGTTCTTTCAGATTCGTGTGATTTGGTTCAGGTATATACAGTGTGTGGGGGCGTGATCCTATTCTTGTAGATGAGTTCTGACGTGGAATTGGGTTCTAAGTTGTAATGGATTAAGTTGGATATAGTGGCATTCAAATGTGTTGTATTATTAAATCAATGTGGGGTAGGGTGATGTGGGGTCTCCCCTGGTTGTGTTCATGCTAAGGTTATTCGACAGTTGATGGCTTTTGGAACAAATCTTGGCACGTTCAAGGACGAATGTTTGTTTAAGAGGGGGAGAATGTAACGATCCGGTCGGTCGTTATGTAAAATCTGCATTTATATTTACTGTTATTGCCTCGTCATAGCCTGTTTAAACTGTTCTTGATGTGTTAGAGTTGGTAGGCTCGGAATCAAAATAATTATAATGAGAATTTAATCACTTATTCTTTAAAAAAAATAGCCTTAGAGTTGGAAAAGTAAACTGAGAGATAATTTATTGGTAAACAACCTCAGAATGTTGATTTTATGGCTCAGATGGCTTCGTTAGGTGATTTGGGACTTAGGAGTGTGTTCAGAATAATCTTGTGATGTCCGGTGTAGAATTAGGCTTGAATTGGCGAAAGTTAGTTTTTGGTGATTTCCGGTCAGCAGTGGAAAATAGGATATCGGAGTCGGAATGGAATTTCGGAAGTTGGAACAGATTCGTAATGTCATTTTGGATATGTCTGCAAAATTTCAGGTCAATCAGAGTTGTTTTTGGATAGTTTCGGCATCGTTGGTGGATTTTAGAAATTTCAAAGTTCTTAGGCTTGAATCCGATGTGATTTTGGTGTTTTGATGTTATTTTTAGTGTTTTGAGAGTGCAACTAAGTTTGAATGATCATTTATGATGTGTTGGTAAATTTGGTTGGGGTCTCGAGGGGCTCGGGATTGATTTCGGGTGGTTAACGAGCATTTTCGGGCCTTAGAGAATCTGTTGTTTTGCTGGTGTAAGTGCAGCATCACAGTGTTCACTGCGATCGCGAGGAATGGTCCACGATCGCGTAGAGTAACCTGGATCTCGATCATTTTTGTGAATCACGATCGCGTGAGAAGATGTGCGATCGCAAAGGTATGTAGCATTGGTCAGTGCGATCGCGTGTGCATTGGTCCGATCGCGTAGGGTTAGTCAGGCGCGTGGGAGTGGGGTCAATTGTTCTTCGCGATCGTGTGTGTTGGGTTGCGATCGCGTGGGTTGAGGTTTTATTGAATCGCGATCGCGTGGCTTGTGCTGCGATCGCGTAGGGTCTTTTGAGGGCCTGGGGGATTTGTTCTTCGCGATCGCGTGAGTACTTCTGCGATCACAATGAAGGAAGGACTGGGTAGTATTTAAATAAACCCTCCACGACTATTAGACCTTTCAACAGCATTTTTGAACGGGAAAAGAGCTTGGAGGCGATTTCTAAGAGGGAAAATCATCGTTCTTCATTGAGGTAAGTATTTTGGACCCAAAAACTCGATTATAGGTGATTAAGGAACATAATATAAGTGTTGTGAGACCCCACGTGTTTTTTTCTCTTCTCTTACGTAATATACGTAACGTGGCGTGGCTATATTAGGTATATATGATTGCGTGTAGCACATTGGGATAATAAGACTGAAAATGTGTGGTAATATCAAGGAACTAAACTAAAGCTTTAGGTCAAAGGAATCCCTTAAACAAAGGTTCGTGGTTAAAGAAATGGCTCCGGTAGCATCCCGCGCATTCTGAAGGTTTAAGTTAACTTGCACCTGTGGGATAAGACTAAGAGTGTCTAATATGCTAAGAATAATGTGTTAGGAGGTATTATAATATCACATTGATCACATGTTAAGTTTTGGAGTCAAGCAAGTTGCGAAATAAAGGTCGGCAAAAGTTATCGGAAATTTCTCTAATAAATTTTCTAAACTTTGGGTCAAATGTATCAGATCATTTCTCCCAATACATAAAGATTTATGGGACCCACAACCTACCGAATCAAATTTCTACGAGTCTAGTTCGCAACCAAAAAAACTTCACATCAAACCGACATCGGAGTAAAAAGTTATGAGTGTTTTACCGCGGACTGTCCGGGCTGAAATCGGGTCGGGTCAAACGAGTAGTATAAGTCGGAAAATCCGACTTTTAAGACCCCAAAACATTTCATCTTCGTCCCAAAACAGTGAGAAATCTGAAGAGAGGGTTCCATGGTGTTCTTGAGTGATTAAGTTGCGTTTTTAACGATTTCTATCGTTAAATTTTGTCCCCGTGCCTAGAAAAGCAATCTCTATGCTTTGCAATCGTTTTCCCCTTCTATTAGCCCTGTTTGGAGCTATTTTTGGAAGACAGGAATTTGTTGTTCTGCTGGTTCTTCAAGCTTTATACTTGATTTGCCAAGGTAATCATCTTCGGACTCTTTTATGATCGTTTTTACAAAGTTCTACGGACGTTTCGTCAAGTTAGGGTCATATGGAAAATCTGCCGATTTAAACTCAATTATGAACTGTTTATAGGTGCGTATAAGCTGCATATATATAGTTTTTGTGAAGCTTAGGACGTAAGGAACAACGTTCGTGAAGGAACTATCGGCATTCAGACGTTCGTTAGAAAGGTATGTTAAGGCTAAACTCCTTCCTTCCTTTTAGCACGAATTCTGAGAAATTCCTAAGACGCCAAATGTGGTATTTTACTATTCTATTGCTAGGAAGACCTTCTGAAAAAGACATTAGGATCGTAACTGAAGTATTTTCATGATGCTATTAGGTTGATATTCCACACGTTCAGTTAAATAGGGTATTCGACATCTATATATGTCATTTATCGGCTTTCTTAACTATATGTCCATATATATGAATTCTTATTCGTATTTGGGTTGTGTGACTTAAAAATAAAGGCATTTAGTATTTGCGATCAGTCATTCTTCCTTGTTAAAGTGTATTTTAAAATATCTAAAGTGATACGTCGATTTCCAAAAATCTCAAATATAATTTTTATGTTTAAACTACTAAAACACTTGATTTTTTTGAAATACTTTCTTTTACTAATTATCAAGAAATCAGGTATAAGGACTAAGTGAAGCACCTTAAGCTTTTTATGAAAATATTCAGAGTTAAGTTATCTTTCTAAAAGTCGAGTTAAGTTTTCAAGCTTATTCAAAAAAAATATGAGGTTCACCGAGACATTTGTATGCGATACGAAGGTGATTATGAGATTATGAGAACAAGAGTACCAATGAGCCAAGATTGGCTAAGTTCTTGTTATGGCCTATTATGTGCATTCAAAGTTCATATCATACATGGCATATTATGCATGGACTTCGAGCTATAATCGGAGGTAAGGGGCCTATTTGCCCGAAAGACTATATATATTGTACAGATGACCACAGGTTGGCAATATGATATCGGTTAGCTACCGAGAGAGACCGCCATTGCTAGCATTTGGTTGGGTATGTCATGAATTTGCATCAATATATATGTATTCACGACATACGATTACACGAGCATACCATGCATATTTGATTACTATGAGGTCGGATGTCTGCCATGGAGGCTATCAGAGTTTCAGTGTCAGGTGGTATCTCTATTACTTTTTTTACATCAGCTATGTATGATTCTACTTTCTGCCTTACATACCAGTACATTTTTATTCGTACTGATGTCCCGTTTCCTGGGGACTGCATTTTTGTTTCGTGCGTGCAGGTCCAAGTAGGGACTTTGATCGACCCCTCTGCTAGGATTTCGGGGTTCAGCTGTGAGTTGGTAAGCTTCACCTCTTCCTGGAGCTTTCGTAGGAGGGTTACGTTTGTTGTACAGTTTGGGTATAGTCGGGGATTTATCCCGACAGTGCTTATGACACTCTTATAGGCTATTGTGGACACAATATTCTGGGTTTCTTTTTGCAGCTTTCAATCTCCATCCCATAGGATTGGCATGTATATATATGTGTGTAGGCATGTATGTCTTCAGTCGCGACCTCGTCGGCTAGCTAGTACTTTATTATTTTGTCTTGTCTACCTTTGTTTATATTGCTTATTGTTATTCAGGTCATGACCTTAACAGTCCAGGCTTAGTATTTCAGATGTTGTGCTGCCCGATCTGTTGGGCCCCGAGTTTAGTTAGCTAGTATGTTTAGTGGCTAACTCGATCGAATACAGTATTGAGTGCCAGTCGTGCCTCCCCTAGTTTGGGGCGTGACAAGTGTTTAATTCATGAAAATCAGTAGAAAAGATGGGGTTAGGGCTTGAGATTTTGAGACCTTCAGGGATCAATTTGAGGGGTCAAACGAACTCCGATTTTAGCGTACTTTATATGTATGGACTCGTGAGATGATGAAGAAAATTTTGGTATAAAATTTGTCGAGTTCTGAGACGCAGGCTCGGGGGTCGGGTTTTGGCTAATTTCGGGTTTTGAGCTAAATTTGGTACTTTTCAATTGGAATTCATTCCTTAAGCATAATTTGACGATAATAAAAATCTGAACTTGGTAGATTTGGAGCACTCAGAGGCCGAATTTAGAGGCAAAGGCACTACAGAATAGTATTTTAGCTGGTTTTGAGGTAAGTAACGTTTCCAAACTTGATTCTGAGGGTTCAAAACCCCGAGCTAAATGATTTATGACAATAATCGAGGTGATATGCGTGCCAAGTGACGGGCGTGCGGGCGTGCACCAAGTATTTATGGACTGGCTTATCCCATGTCACCGCTTAGTGATTATTCCCTGATGATATATGTGCTTCTGTTAATGTAATTGTGAACCTGTTAGAAATCATGTTAAGTATAAATGCTACGCTTCACGCCGAAAATGCTGAGACCAGAGAGGTCGTATATTACTATCTCATTTTGTGATTATTTGATTTCATATACTCAGTCCTGTTATAGCATATCACTTCATATCTTAGTCTCAGTATTGTTAATTATATGCATACTTATCATTGTTTCGGGCTGATGAAGGCATTTGTGATCCATGTGAGTGAGACTGAAGAGAAATGAATAAGTGAGGCCGAGAGCCTGTTATTGAGACAATTATGAGAACGGACTGCACACCGCAGCGATATTTAAATCTTGCCTTCGTTGGCTTGATATGATGCTTGGGCCACTAGGGCACCTCCGGAGTCTTTACACCCCAGTGAGCGCATTGATGTTGAGGCATGGATTTTCCCTGGGCATGGATCGTGTCTGAAGTAGATGTTATGTGAGGGATGGATCGTCCCTAGACATGGATCTTGTCTGAGTGTTGTATTTCGGAGATGGACTTTCTCCGTGGGGCCGGATTAGCCTTTTCCTCAGTACGAAGTGACTACGGTCAGTAATGATTATATACATTCCGGGATGGACTTTTTCCTGGGCCTGAGAGCCATATACGGTACTGAGTGGACTGTTGTGTGAGGGTTGTGAGCACTATGTGCATATCCACATTGGTTTCATACATATATTTTATGATGGCATGTAGAGTATACTGCATACTTAGCATATTTACTCATTCTGATAAACTGTTAGCATGTCTAATTTCTGTATATTGCTTATTGTAATTTCTGAGGTTTTGTTTGTCACTACCTCTCAACCCATAGTTTGGGTTCGTTACTTATGAGTTGGTGTACTCACGTTACCCCCTGCACCTTGTATGCAGATGTAGGTACACGAGGACCCGGTAGTGGATACTGGTCAGCTGTCAGAATTTCCATTGGAGTTGTCCAGGTAGCAGCTGGCGATCGCGACCTCATCTCCTCTTCCTTATTCCACCTATTGCACTTATTTTGAGACTATGTTGTTTGTTTCTTCATTCTTTTTTTATAGCAGCTCATGACTGAGTGACACCGGATCCAGGGTTGGAGATTTTAATTTTTGTTTCAAATATTATTTAAACTTCAGACTCTTACTATTATCAATAAATTCGTCTAAAAATCGCATTTTTACTGGAAATTGAATTTAGTTTAGAAACAAAGGGGCGGCTTGCCTGGTTCCACGACAGGCGCCATCACGACTCCAAAATCGGGTCGTGACAAATTCACTCCCCATTAGCTTAGCAAACTCTTTACATAACTTATCATTAGTTGATCCAAAGATTATATCATCAACATATATCTGAACTACCAAGAGATTTGTACCTTTTTCTTTCAAGAATAAAGTATTATCAATTTTACCTCTCTTGTAGCCATGCTTAAGCAGGAATTTTGATAATCTTTCATACCATGCTCTTGGAGTCTGCTTGAGTCCATAAAGTGCTTTATCAAGTTTGTACACATGATCAGGACATTCCTTGCTTTCGAAGCTTGGAGGTTCCTTTACAAACCACTTCTTCCTTTAGGTAGCCATTGAGGAAGGCACTCTTGACATCCATCTGATGGAGAGTGAACTCGATGTAAGTTGCAAAGGCTACGAGGAGTCTTATTGCTTCCAATATTGAAACTGGAGCAAAGGTTTCATCATAGTCTATGACCTCCTCTTGACTATATCCTTGAACCACCACTTGCCTTGTTCCTTGTAACTGTTCCATCTTCATCAAGTTTGTTTCTGAAGACCCATTTTGTGCCAATTACTGATGTCCTTGGGTCTTGGTACTAGATTCCAAACTTGACTTCTCTCAGATTGGTTGAGTTCATCTTGTATTGCATTCACCCAGTCTGCATCCTACAAAGCTTCAGCAATATTTATAGGTTCAACGAGAGATAATAAAGAATCAAAAGCACAAAGATTCTTCAATTAAAATCTGGTTTGATTCCAGAGGTTGGATCAATAATTATGTTCTCAATAGAATGAGAACTTTGATACTTATAGGGTTTCACAACCAACTGGTTTCCTCTAGATGTTCCTTCAATATTTTGTTGTTAAGGAACATGTTCGTGTAGCTTCGGGATCACACTCTTAAAACTCACATGAATTGCTTACAAAATGCCTTGCTATTTTGCTCTCAATTCTTGCTTAACTTCAGTATGTGTGCATCACCTGTAAAAGATAACAACACAGATATTTATAGAGTTAGTAAATGAAGATTAACTAGAGTTCTATTGCTTTACTCTTCCTTGGTGGAAGAGTTCTAGTCAATTTCAACTTCTAACTCTTCCCTTATATTGGATAGAGTTCTCTTCAAGTAAGGAGTCCTGCTCCTTATCAAATATGCAACCCTTTCGTTCAAGGATTATTAAAAATAACCACTTATCTTATCCCTTTCACGTGCATGCCTTTTGCTTGATTCTGTCCGTCACCTGTGTACACTGTCCATGGATATGGTTCATGCATGTGTTCCTTTGTCAATCATCAAAACCAAAACCGCTTAGGTCAACATGGAGTCCTCATCTCGACGTCCTTTGGCAAACCTGCAAAATGAAAATATAATGGATCAGATACCGATGATGAAAAAATGAGATCATGTATATTATTAGGGAAAACTCTTACCATGATTACAGGCCTCCCATCAACCCTTCGAGAGCTCACGCCATAAGCGCTCAACCACTCTTTAAGTTTGGGAACGGGGTTCGACATTTGGGTGACAACTGCATCACATAAAAATCGATGAGAAACCAACGGAATGAAAAGCAATAAAAAAATACCAAAGGCAAAGCTAAACTTACGTTTCATATTCCATTTCTCTGGGAACGATATGTCCGCAGCCGGGATTAAGTCTGAGGTCCTCACCCGAACAAATATACCAAACCAGGACCGGTCTCGATCCTCGTCGATACTCATGAACAAGGTCTTGGTGGCTCAACGTGCAACTTAATTAACCCTCCTCGGTAAAGTCGAGGGTTGTACAGGCGTATGAGATGATCTATGGTGAATGGACATCCCTCGACCTTGCTCACAAAGAATCAGAGTAGAATAACGATCTTCCAAAATGAAGGATGTATCTGCCCGAGCATCACATCATATCTTTTTCAAAAGGCTATGATATTCGGGTTTAGAGGAACCTGCGTGAAAGGGTTAGTATAAACACTTAAGAAACCCTCCACGTAGGTGGTGATTGATTTTTCAGGGGTAGGAACCACTATGAGCTTGCCTACCCAGTTGCAGTCCTCTTTAACTTTATCGAGGATGTTGTTCGTAATCGTACATATGTACCTCGAGACTGGTTCACATCGACCCGGTACTTTCTCGACCTTGAAGTAAACCATAGTAGGGCACCCAGTAGGGATGTATGATCTACGAGGAGGTTCCTCAGTAGCAGTATGAGAAACATTTTCAGAAGGTTTTGAAGAAGAAGGTGCTTCTTTTTTAGGAAAAAACTTTGAAGTCTTTGCCATAAGGAAAAGAAATTATAGGTAAGGGAAGCTTTGAGGTTAGTAGTTAGAAAACTAGAAGATGAAGGAGGCAAAACTGTCTTAGAACACAAAAAAGATTTTGAGTGTAAAAGATCAGATAGACGGTATGAAGGGTATTAATAGGTTTCTCAAACGGCGGTTCGTTTCCCAAAGTAGCCGACCATCAACTGACAGGCATTTAATGTCTTGGTAACTAGACCAACGGGACCTTTCGATATTCGTTTGTCGCTTACGTCATAGTCGGGTCCCTCAGTGACCGTTCGTCGCTTACGTCATGGCTCATCGAGATGGGATTCAGAAGTTCATATCGTTTCTCGTCATCTTCTCTCCGAGAAACGAGGGGACTGTCTGTATACGGTTAAAATCGGGCTCGCCTCTTGTGTGAATAATCGAGACTAGAATATGGTAGGTTAATGTTCGACCTCGAATCATATCAAATCGAGGTGCGAGGTTATATCGTCAAGCTCGAGACCCCGGGACCGAACAAAATCGAGATCAGGCGATATCGAGGGAAATTAGCCAAGCCGAATAATTGAAGGACGAAATATCCGTGATTGGGCGTAGATCATGGCAGAGATCTCGTCACATATCAAGGAATCAAGGACAGGCCAATTAATTAGCTAATCACGAGATTTCTTACCTCAAATAGAACTTTATCAAGAGTAGGACTCCCCTACTATATAAAGGAGGTCTAATCATTTGTAAATGACATCTCATTTACACAACATAAAGTAATATACTGTCATTTTCTAGCTTTCATCATCTTGTTACTCTGTTCATACATCAGTTGAAACATCTTTGTTTCAAGGGTGATCGAACTCGAGGACCAAGGCTATTCGATTCGTGTGGTTTGCACTTATTCTCTTATCGTCAATTTCAATATTAATCTATTCTCTTAATTTGTATCAAATTATATCACGTATCCTTAAAAATCGTGTATAAATTTAATTATTATCCGATTTTAGGGTAAACAATTAGCTTGTATGTGTTTGTTTTACAATGCTAACAAATTCATAGTTTGGTATTTCGAGACGAAAATTTTACTGCAGTATCAAAAACGGATCTAAAATTTTGAATTTATGCGTTCTGTATTTTAAAAATTATAGTTTATTAAGTTATAAATAAATTATTCATATATATTCAGTAGATTTCTTAATACATATACAGAGTTGCTGTCGTCCCGTAGATAGAACTCTAGTTTCGCGCTGCTCAGTAATATGTATATTTATAACAAAAAGTGAGATTCTAATATTGAAGATAAGATAGATTAGTTACTGCTACAAGTAAAATTAATCTCATAGTGTAAAATTTAAAGTGAATATTAGTTAAACTATCTGTACAAACTGAAAATCAGAGGCGATTTCAAAAAGAAAAAGTATAAAATAAAATAGAAAAAAGAAGAACATGAATAAAACAAAAAGGAAACTATAAAAATTTCACGAAAGCCAGCAAATCACACCGCAAATGTCATGTGCCAAATTCAAGTAATGCAACCATGTTACGGAACGCAGACTGCGTATTTCGCCGAAGCCCAACCCCTCTTCAAAACACTTATCACGCGCTCTGCTCCCTCCCGATACAAAAAAAACACACACACACACTCTCTTGATTTCTCTCGCTAAACCCACGAATCCATACTCCCGTTTGCTTTCTCCGTGATCATTTTCCGGCGAGATCTCTGATACTCCGTCGGAAAACCCTGATCGGATCCGCTATCTCTGTACTGCGATTCACTTAGCGATTTCGTAAGATCCGATTAGATATGGCTCCAGTTTCGGCTCTTGCGAAGTACAAACTCGTCTTCTTAGGAGATCAATCTGTCGGTAAAACCAGTATTATCACGCGATTCATGTATGATAAATTCGATAACACTTATCAGGTATACACTTTTCCTGCTTCATTATTCATGTGATTCGTTAACCTCTTTTTTTTCTGCGGATCTGCTTCGCAATTACATTAGTCTTCTGCTTGTTGTTAGTGATATTTAGTTTTGCTCTATAAGGACTTGATGATCTTCTTTTGTTTAGAGTTTTCTATTTGTATTACTATCAACTTATGTGGTTCGCTTTGTTCTTGATTCTGTATACGCTTAGCTTTGACATTTACATGGGAAGGTTAGTCTTTCCCATCACTTGATAAATTTATGCATAGTAGAATCAGAGAGAGTAGGTGAAGACGTTTACTCTTACTAGGATTCTATTTAGAGGTTTAATTTTTCTAATCTCGTCTAGAATGGTGCTGTGTACTATGGTTTATTTGAAACAGATCTGAGTGTCGGATAACCTTGTAACCGAAAATTATGGTTTATATCTGGAACGTATCTGAGTGCTTTATTTTCGTGAGCAAGTCATTGTTCAATATCTTTATCTATAACGCACATTTATCACCACTTGTATGTATAATATGTTTATACTGAGAGGCATGTGCACTGCCATGCATTCAGTAATATATATTTCGCACAATGCATTGCTGGTCATATTATTTGTAAGAGTGTAGTACAAAAGTATAGGTTATTTGTCTGTTTGCAAATTTTGAGTGGAGTATTTTGCTCTCTTTAAGTCGGTTTCCTTAATGACTGATAGGTTTTGAAGCGTTGAATGTGAAGTAATCACTCCTCTGTTATACAAGTTTTGGAAATATACACTCAGCATTCAGCAATGGGATAGAGAAATTGTGCCTAGTTTATTGCTTATCATGGCATATTCCTCGGTCTCTAATAATCCAAAAAGCAGTTTTTTCTTCCTTGCACATCATTGACAAGATAATAATGTATCACACTCTTAGACCTTGGCAGTTAATAATTGACTTGCTTTATCTTTTTCGTGATTTGCCAACTTCTAGACTATGATTAGAACAACTTCAATTACCATGCTTCGATGGTATAGCTTTTGTGTTCTCTTTTTGATTGTGAAACTGCTCGTAACCTGGATTTTCTAGTCCCTGCTTCGTTTCTTCTAGTAAATTATTTCAATTTGAAGAATGATCTTTTTGTTCATCCTCATTTTACTTAATTTCTTGTTCAGGCTACAATTGGTATTGACTTCTTGTCGAAGACTATGTACCTTGAAGATCGTACAGTACGATTGCAGCTATGGTAATATATGCTTCTTGATGAGACAATGCCTGCTCTTCAATCTCTAATTAGCATAAACGCTATTTATAACATCTTTAATACATCATTTTTGTGCCATCTAAGGAGAAATAGCATAAATCTATTCAACGTAAGACAATTAACAGTACAATGTGATGTCTTGAGTTCCCTGTTCAATAAAAAGTGATGTAGCTACCCTTGGTTATATGGGTTGTTAACATATATCAGGAGATGGCATATGGTTAGTTATATTTTCTTGCTAAAACAGATTTATTTAGTGATGCCTTCAGATATACTGCTCTTGCTTCAGTTTTCTGGCGGAGAAAGAGATATCCTAATGCTCAACTCTATCCCTTATTGGGTTATCAGTAATCGTCGAATTCCTAGACATATTTTTGAAAATAACCTGGCCTGACAAAGCATTCTTCTCTAGCTAGTTCTTGGTAATAAATTTCCTTTGACCTGTTTTCATTGATTGGGAACATATTTCACTTTTGCCAGCCTTCTTTTTTGGTTCACTTGATGCTGGGTTTAGCAGTCAATTTACATCTTAAAGTGCTTGGTTCACTTGATACTAGGTGTAGCAGTCAATTTACATCTTCAAGTGCTCTTAGATTTGCTTTTCATGATACCTTTTCAGGGATACTGCAGGTCAAGAGAGATTTAGGAGTCTCATACCAAGCTATATTAGGGACTCCTCTGTTGCTGTCATTGTGTTTGATGTTGCAAGTATGTCACTTTCCGACATTATGCAGTTTTTTCCTGATAATACTTGATTTATGTGTAATCGTTTCTTATAGATACTCGCTTGGAAAAGAATTACATAGACGATATATCCCTTGCTAAAGTAACTTTGTACTTTTAATGTTCCAGGCAGGCAGTCCTTCTTAAATACTTCAAAGTGGATTGAGGAGGTTCGAACTGAGAGGGGCAGCGACGTTATTATTGTTCTTGTTGGTAACAAAACTGATCTTGTTGACAAAAGGTAGCCATAACTATTTTCATTCTCATTTTTCCTTTTTCTTTCTGGAGGATATTGGGGGGGGGGGGGGGGGGGGGAGAAGAGGCTTTGTTTGAGACTAGTGATGTGTATCTTTACATTCCTTTATGTACTCTTATCACACTACGTGATGTCAAGGTCTCTACTAAAGATCCTTAACCTTCTTACCTATCTTGTTCTCGCTGCGTCTACCTCATGGAGTGATAAAGTAAATGTTATTTTTTTGTATGTTCTACAAATTCAACTTTATGTGGAAGAAAAAGGAGAGTTGTAGTGAGAATTTCATGGTCCATTATGTTTAAGCTCCCTCCAGATTTACACAAGAGCTAAGGGAATGGTTTAGGGTACACCCATCTTTTGCTCCTTGCAAAGTGTAATGTGTGCCTAAGGAAATGGTTAAATATTTATGAGCTTTGTGTTGTGTTGTCTTCTACTGGAGTTTTGTGCTGTTATGAGTAGTTTATTATTGCTATAGTATTGGCAGAATTCTCATGCGCTCGTTGGTCCTGTGACAAATTGCAGGCAAGTTTCAATCGAGGAAGGAGAAGCAAAAGCTCGCGAACTAAATGTGATGTTCATTGAAACCAGTGCGAAGGCCGGCTTCAATATTAAAGTAAGTAATGTTAGCTTTACACTTGGCTTCAATAAAATGTGAGATTACAATCTGCATCATTTCTGCTGTCATGCTAAGAAAATCAGGCTTTGATGTTTTCAAGTTGTTGTTTTGAACTGTTTATTTTTGCACCCACTTGCTATTTTGTTGCTGATAGTGTATGATCAACCTTGCAGCCTCTTTTTAGAAAAATTGCAGCAGCATTGCCAGGAATGGAGACACTGTCTTCAGCTAAGCAAGAAGACATGGTTGATGTCAACCTCAAGTCAAGCAACACAAATGCGTCCCAATCACAACCACAGTCAGGAGGATGTGCTTGTTAATTTTATGGTTTGCAATTTTATAGCTTTCAACTCGAGTTCTTAAATTTTGTTTTCCTTAACAAACGTGTCTGTAAATTTCTTTCTCGACTTTCGAAACATTTGAATACTTTGAGTTTTGTTGTTGTTAAAGTTGGATACAGGAGGTTGTTGTCCTAGTTGAGTAAGACCCAGTATGTGTCACTTGTATTAGTCTAATAGACCTATGCAATTTAGCAGTTCTCCGTTGGGGAACAACTCTTCTAAGCGCATATTATCGGTTGACTCATTGTGGTTCTTTAATAGGAAATTTTCGTTGGCCGTGCTTGAGTAAGTGATGATTGAACAGGATGTAGCTTTGCTAGTAAGATACTACTCTGCAGTGTCGGACCCAAGTGGTGGCTAGCGAATTCAACTGAACCCGCTTCACCAAAAAATAATATTGTGTATATGTATAAATTAGGATTAAAGCTGTTTAAATTTTGTATAAATATTTGTTTGAACCCACTTGACAACTGTTTTACGTCTAAAGTTATATATTTCTAAAATTGAACCCGCTTGCATAAAATTCTGGGTCTGTCACTGCTACTTTGGCTGTGACATACTTCTCTGCAGATCATTTTCTAACCTTTTGTGTACGGTTAAAATAGATGGTACTATAAAATATGCAGCTACATGTTACGGCCTCATAAGTCTATACTTCTTGCTGGAATGTAGACTAAAATCCCACTGTCACTTTGAGTTATCTAAGAGAGTAGTTCGTGTTCCTCGGTCTACGTTGTAACAGGAGTGTGCTTGTTATTACTGATTTATACTTCTCATGTTCTGAGGTATTGCAGCGTCATTTACAATCTCAAGGCTTCGCTTTACATTTATCAATCAGTTTCAGACTGCTAGTAATCTTGAATACGGGTTAGTTTATTGGACTATCATTTGTGTAATATCCTCGATTGATTAGGAAAATTTTGTTTCTACGTTCTCTCATGTGATAAGAGCACCCTTCTTACTACGCCATTTGAACCAAGTGCAGCCAAAATCTAGCTCATTGACCTTTGACTGATTCTGTGAAGATAGCACCTGGATTGCCGTGGTGTTATTGATCACCACTTACTATATTCGAGAATGGAGATCCTATTCCACGAGATGTTTGTTTTTACTTCACGAAAGTAGAGACAAATATTAGTGATAGAAAAGAAAAAGGAAATATGAAGGAGCATATTCCAAGTCAGTGTCACAAGATATTTTGAATGCAGCGGAACTATTGAAACGGTTAAAAAGAAAATTTTCAAATTGATACGTCTTATTTTGTTTCTGTAATTTTTGGCAGAGGAAAGGAGGACTCTTTTATTTTCGGCTTGTGAAAAGATTATCCCGGTTCAAAATTTGCATCACTAATGCTACAAGTCTACAACATTTGATTTCCTACATAAAACTCAAAATCAAAGATAGAACACTGTGTGCTTTAACAGTATTTGCATAACTTATGTGGAAATTCGTGCTTGTTTTATGTGCGATAGCTTGTGAAATCAATACGTGTGTTACTGTTAGCAAAGCACCTCAAATGACATTAATTGCTTTTAAAGAATAGCTTCTTGCTTTTAATAAATAAGAATCAATAAAAATTCATGATAGTACGTAGTAGTAAGAATTCTTGATTGATTTATGTTTTATAGGATTCTGAGTGTTTATTTTTCTGTGCGTGTGTATACATATACACACTAATTAGGGGCACTTCTCGTTAACTTTAGTATCATAATAATAATTCACCACATAATTCAGTCTTATTATTTATTGCCGTCATTAAACAGTAATTTTTTATAAGTTCTTGTATAAGTAGTCTTTGCACCAAACGTCAAGCCTTATCAGCTGCTAACTTTACTCAACCAAAAATATCGAGTCTAAATCCAAATTCACAAACATTACGCAACACGAAACCTTCTCTTATTTTCGCCCTTTTTCATTTGATGGTGAATCAAAACGCATTTATCCAATCCAATTAAGTACTATTGGCGTCGGAATTTCCCAAGCTCACCAACTGTGTACAGAGGATTTTGGTAAAGAAGATGACTCAAAGTCAAATGTCGATATGCCCAAAGACCGTTCCATTTTGTCTTCAGAAAACCAAAGCTAATCTGGTTTGTTTATTTGCTTCAATAGAGCACATCTGGGCCGTCCATTTGAGAAAAGAATGAAATAGAATATTGGAAATCTAGAAGCTTCTTTTACCGCATGAAGTGTATAGGTAAAATGTGTACATATTAATTTCTTTATATTCTTTCTTAAGATTCTTTTAGGTAGTTACGCATAGACAAATAGTAGTAGGGCACATGTACCTAGCATAACAATTTTTTATTCTTTTTGCTCTGTATAAATACTTGTACACAGTATGAATAAAATATACAACAAAATTCTCCATTTATATTCTCGTTTCTGTTATGGTATCAGAGCAAAAGGTCTAGATCCTATCTTCTTGCTCAAGTTTTCTCTCGGCCTTCTTCAATGGCTCTCACTGACGATCCTTCTGTTACTCTGGCTACTGGAAGTCCTTCCACAATCCAATCCCCTCAAATCACTATCACAAATGATAGCTCTCATCCCTTTTACCTTCATCCTTCAGATTCACCCGGGATGATTCTTGTCAATTCTATCTTTGATGGAAAAAGCTATGGAGGATGGTGTAGGGCAGTTCTCATAGCTCTCTCAGCTAAAAATAAGGTTGGTGTTGCTCCCAAACGCACACGCAAGTATACATGGTCGTACAAGTAATATAGGATTGTAAGTCCAGATATCGTACCCACAGGGACTTGTGATTAGCTATCAACTAAATTAAACCAAACAATTAATCTATTCAAGCGAATCCTAATGTATGAATATTTAACTAAAATTAATCCAGAGTAACAAATTAAGAGATTAAAGAAAACAACGACAAGCTTGAAGACGAATTCAATGTAAGTGAATATTCTAGAGCTATAGGTTAGCTAACAATCCCGTTGAGTCTTCCACTTAAATCGTCTAATTAATTTATCTGATTTATTGGTTGACATGATTAATATTACTCGTAGCCTTATCTCGAAGTACTACTCGTCTATTGAAGCTAACCTAACGCCTATATTCCTATGGAATTAGAATTAACAAGAATGCATTAATAATTCCTGTATAGTAACCAAGCAAGGCGATTAGGTATATTCATATCCTAACCGCAAATCTGCCCCCCTTCAGAGTTAAGATCTTGCTCTACTCAATCTTATATGCAATCTAGAATTCTCTCTCCCGATTTCAATCCTAGATTCGTAGATAGTATTCAATTGGTAATCAAGCAATCAAATAATTAAGCGCAAGATTGAATAAATAAATAATATGATAAAATAATAAGAACAATTCAAGCTTCAAACTACAACGTTCATGCAGCACCACACAACTCTAGAATAAAGAAACTATGGGGTTAAAAGAAGAAAAGAGAAGAAAAACTAGTTATGATCCTTCTCCAAGCGTGATATTCTTGCCTCTGGTCGCAAAACTCTTTCAAAGTGGAAAAAACTCCCCCAAAGTAGCGTTTTTAGGTTTATTTATATGTGTAGGAAAAGATTTAAACGTGTAGGCCAAGTCCTAGTCAAACCCGGAGACGAAATAAGTCAACTAAACTCGGACTGTGCACGCCCAAACCTGGCCTCGCGAAGCCTAACGCCTGGTGGACCTCGCCCTAGGCCTGGCGTCGCCAGGTATAAGGCCTGGTCAAGCTGGCGTTTGAGCTCGCCTCGCCAGGTCTCTAGCCAGCTTCAAGCCTGGCATCACCAGGTATAAGGCCTGCTCTAGGCCTGGCTTCGCCAGCTTCTCTTTTTCAACTGCTCCTGAGCACGCTTTCGACCTGTAAGTATCCCTTTTTGCTCTAATTTTGTCTCCAATTCAACTACACATAAAATGAACTTCATTACACGCAAATAAAGTGTAATTTATCATTAAAGCGTATAAAATGCAAGGCGAATAATGTGTTAAACCATGAATTATAGCCACACATCAATACCCCACACTTAAACATTGTTCGTCCACGAGCAATCAAACTACACTTATAGACACAACCTATTAAGCAATTCCCTTAACCCATTATACCAAGAATCTTTAAAATAGTTTAAGCACAAAGGTGTAACATCTTCATCTCAAGATTTGACTCGCAAGTACCATGCATTATTCACAACTCACTCACTTACTCTAACATAGTGGTCAATGACATTACCTTTCCTTCATGAATCAAGTGCCCTCACACAACAAAAGAGAGTAGTTCCACACACAAAAAATTTAAGAACAATTAGGAACTCAATGTAGAAAGAATTTACTCACTCTCAAAAATAACATTCATATGCCACAAAAGATGAGCCATAGGCTTGCCCGTAGTGTACTACTCTACTAATCAAGCTCATTCAGTCAAGGGTCAATTAGGACTTTATTTGGTTGTAATGTAGGCTGCAGGACGGGTATGATACATTTAGATATACGAGTGACTAAACCTTCCTATTAGTACATACACTTTAACATTTAAACCTCACACTTATGTCAAACCATCACTCCACCTTCACATCAATGTATATTAACTCCATACTTCTTTAAGCACAATTACATCAAGAGTCACCACTATCAATGAATATTTTTTTACAGTAATACAACTATTTTTTTCCTTTCTTTCTTTTTCAATTCAAGTGGATTTTATTTTTTTCAAAATAATGCACCTTTCTCCTTATTTCATTAGTTCCACTCAAAAGCCAAACCAACCACCCCACACTTTAACTTTTGCAAAGTTCATAACAATTCAAGTGCTCATGAAATGTGAAAAGGTTCAAATAGATGGTTGATTCAAACAAATTGGTACGACTCGTAATGTGGTTGCCAAAGAAATATGATTATATGCTCAAATGATTAACTACGATACATAACAATTAGGCGGGTAAACTATATATATATATATATCCAGCTCAACAAAGAAATGCCTATATCACTTTCAAGACTGAACAAAACTACTAATTTGCTTTGCACACACACGGGACAAGTTCTAGACATCAAATGCAATGCACAGAATACATACAAAACCTCACACAGACATGGCACATAATTCACTCAGTATTGGTTTCATAGCGACACTCCAGTCAAAGCAGTTAAGCAAAATTAAGAATCTACAATTTAAGATACTTATGCTAGAGTCAAAAATCGAGCCTAAGCATCACAACCAAAGTACTACCTATTCTCAAGGCATAACCAAGCTAAGAGATATTGCTACACTTAAATGCATAGCTCCTTGGTTCCTACTCCTAAAAATTAAAACTGAACTACACCCGGTTCAACTAAAAACCCTTGGAAAAGAACCGCGATAACTAAAGGGGAATTATTACACTACCTAACAAAAGAAAATCTTTTTGTTTTTTTTCTTTCAACTTAAATCCCTCAAGAGATCTGTCGAATAAGATCCATCGTCGGGAGAAGTCAAACTTTTCTACTTTTTTTTTCGTTTTTTTACTACACTTAGAACAAGTACTATAAATAAGCTACGATAGCAAAGAAAATCACCCAGATAATCTCCTCACCCCACACTTAAAATTGTGCAATTCCCTCAATGCACACTATAAATAACAAGAGGGTAAAAGAGACTCCCTGGTAGGCCAAATACCAAAGAATTAGCAGCTCACGGGATACTCAGACTTCTCCCAGGTATGGTCCTTTGTGCGGGTACCTCACACTTAGTTTCAACCACCTGCTCGATTTTTCACATACCTATTGGCTTTGACTTCATGCTTCTACTCCTACAAAACACAAAAATAATACTGCAAAAAAATAAATAAATAAAAAATAAACAAAATAAAAAATTAAAATTGGGTTGCCTCCCAACAAGCGCTTGATTTAACACCGCGGCACGACGCCATCAGTTTCACCACTTTTCCTTCTACTTTGAGGATATAAATTGCGCCCCCAATTTTGCATCAACTTTTCTGTCACGTTCATGGAGCGGCGGTATAAAAATAAAGGAACCGAGCAATAGATATCGCATCTTGCACTTCTTGGCTTTTAAGTGAGGGATGTCATTTTGTCTCCTTGGCATCACAAATTTCAGAATATAAGCACTTTTTTCCTCATCTATTGACTCCTCCATATGCTCTACTGGATCAATTCCCATGTCACCAACCAAACACAATGTTGATAAGTATTTAGAATGAGGTCCAATACGCTCCAACTTCAAAATTGCATTATTTTTGACATCCTCTATTTTGCACTCTTCATCAACCTTGACCTCATTAATAATATTTTGGTCGAATAGTTGGAACTCCTCTTTCTGCTCCACAAGTTGGCCAGTATCCACAAAAATTGGTTGTAAGGCATCAAACGCCTCAGCCTTTTCATTCAATTGAGCCTGCATGTCATGGATATCTGATCCAAATTGGTCTATCTCTTGCCTGAGCTCAGTTCTTCCTTCTATCAGTTGTTCTGTCGTATTTGACAGACCATCACGGAGAAACTCATGAGATTTTATCAGTTGAGCTTGTTCCTCTAGCCAAGATTGGCTCACTATATCTGCTTCTTCAAAATCATCTTCTTGTGGGAACTCGCCTCCTTCGCCGAGATGAGGTTCTTCTTGGAAATTGGCCATTAATTCATCCACTGTAGCCTGGAGTCTTTTGATCACTAAGGAGTCAAGAACTTGTTGATCGGTTACTTGCCTTATCATGTCATGTTGCTCGACTTCCACTTCCCTCATCATATCCATAATACGCGCAACCTGTTCGATATCCTCCACTTCCTTTCTCCTATCAAACTCATAAATATTATTAGAAACATTATAATAAGAGCTCTGAGGATAACAAGAATTAGGACAACTATCCCAGTGTCCACCTTGACAACCACACACATTACAAAAATTTCACACATAAGATTGAGATGCACAATTTTTCCATAAGTGTGGTCCTCCACAATATGGACAAGGATTGCCATAATAAGAATAACCAATATTCAACCAATTCTCGTTCCAAGATGCTATATCAACAAAGATAGTAAATATTAAATTAAGGTAAAAATTTTAAAACTTGAATAGACAAAAAGTAAAAATCTAATCTAGTAGAATAGTTAATTTCTAAGTCCCCAGCAATGATGCCAAAAACTTGTTGCTCCCAAACGCACACACAAGTATATGTGGTCGTACAAGTAATATAGGATTGTAAGTCCAGATATCATCCTCACAGGGACTCGTGATTAACTATCAACTAAATTAAACCAAACAATTAATCTATTCAAGCGAATCCTAATGTATGACTATTTAACTAAAATTAATCTAGAGTAACAAATTAAGAGATTAAAGAAAATAACTAATAACTTGAAGACGAATTCAATGTAAGTAGATATTCTAGAGCTATGAGTTAGCTAACAATCCCGTTGAGTCTTCCACTTAAATCGTCTAATTAATTTATTTGATTTATTGGTTGACAGGGTTAATATTACTCATAGCCTTCTTTCAAAGTACCACTCGTCTATTCAAGCTAACCTAACACCTATATTCCTATGAAATTAAAATTAACAAGAACACATTAATAATTCATGTATAGTAACCACGCAAGGCGATTAGGTATATTCCTATCCTAACCGCAAATCCGCCCCCCTCCCCCCTCAGAGTTATGATCTTGATCTACTCAATCTTATATGCAATCTAGAATTCTCTCTCCTAAGTTCAATCCTAGATTCGTAGATAGTATTCAATTGGTGATCAAGCAATCAAATAATTAAGCGCAAGATTAAATAAATAAACCAATATGATAAAATAATAAGAACAATTCAAGCTTCAAACTACTACGTTCATGCAACACCCCACAACTCTAGAATAAAGAAACTATGAGATTAAAAGAAGAAAAGAGAAGAAAAACTAGTTATGAGCCTCCTCCAACCGTGATATTCTTGTCTCTAGTTGCAAAACTCTTTCAAAGTGGAAAAAACTCCCCCAAAGTGGCATCTTTAGGTTTATTTATATGTGTAGGAAAAGACCTAAACGTGTAGTCCAAGTCTTAGTCAAACTCGGAGACGAAATAAGTCAACAAAACTTGGACTATGCACGCCGAAACCTGGCCTCGCGAGGCCTAACGCCTGGTGGACCTCGCGCCAGGCCTGGCGTCATCAGGTATAAAGCCTGGTCAAGCTGGCGTTTGAGCTCACCTCGCCAGGTCTCTAGCCAGCTTCAAGGCTGGCGTCGCCAGGTATAAGGCCTGCTGTAGGCCTGGCTTCGCCAGCTTCTCCTTTCAACTGCTCCCGAGCACGCTTTCGACCTGTTTTTTGCTCTACTTTCGTCTCCAATTCACCTACATATAAAATGGACTTCATTACGCGTAAATAAAGTATAATTTATCATTAAATTGTGTAAAATGCAAAGTGAATAATGTGCTGAACCATGAATTATAGCTACACATCAGTTGGTTTCATAGATGCAACGATCACTGAGCCACCTGCAGATTTACCCTCTTTTAAGTCATGTAATTGATGCAATGATTATGGTAATATCTTGGCTGCTGAACTCTCTTTCAAAGTGTCCTTTATTCTAAGATTTCTAAAGAGATCTGGAAGGAATTGGGAGACATATTTGGTCAAAGCAATGGAGCTTTGCTTTATCAGCTACAGAAGGAACTTAGCAATTTAGTTCAAGAAAGTTCTGATAGTGCTGGGTATTACACAAAGTTTAAGAAAATCTGGGATGAGTTGGATAGTTTTGATACCTATACTCACTGTAGCTGTGAATGCTCCTATGGAGGAAAGAGCAGATCTCTGAGATCTCAGCATGATGGAAGGCTTATTCAGTTTCTGATGGGTATGAACGATGCTTATTCAGGAGTGAAAACCAATATTCTCATGACCACACCTCTTCCTATCATCAATCATGCTTATTCACTCTTGATCCAAGAAGAGAAATAGAGAGAAATTCAGGTTGCACAACATCCTCTTGACTCTGCTTTCTTGGCCACAAAACAACAATATGAAGGTCAGAAGTATGCTTGAGCATATAAGAGAGGAAATTTTAAGGGAAAGAGAAACACACTGGTATGTTCTTATTGTAAGAAGATTGGACATTCAGCTGAGAAATGCTACAGAATCATTCAGTTTCCTGCAGATTTTAAATTTACTAAGAACAAAAGGTTTCAAGGAGGTATTTAGGGACATGCAACAGCCACAACAGATCCTAATTCTGATCAGCCAACCTATGGTTTGGAGAAAGGATTCACTCAAGAGAAGTATCACAATCTATGTTAGCTACTTCAACAAGCTAAGTTTACACCACAAGGAGACATCAACTCAAAAGTGAATGTAATTGCAAATTGTGCTGGTATACCTAAACACTCCTTTTCAAAAATTGATAACACTATTATTTGGATCTTAGGCTTAGGGGCATCTGAACACATGGCATGTGATCTTAATCCTTTATTCAATGTTAGAACCTTAATCAAGCTAGTCTTTGTTAATCTTCCTAACTCGCAAATGGTTAGGTTCACTCAGGCAGGAAATGTACAAGTTCTTCCTGATCTCACTCTGATTGATGTTATTTTTGTTCCTACTTTTAAGTATAATCTTCTATCAGTTCACAAACTCCGCCAGCATGTTAACTGTCTACTCATTTTTCACTCTATTGGTGCAATTTTACAAGCCCTTTCAATGAAGAGGCCAGTGGTTCTTGGTAAGGAGAAACAAGGGATTTATATACTTCACACCATCAAACCTAGTAGTAGTTTGGTTGATTCCAAGAAGGACTACGATACAGTTTTTTCAGATTCCAAGAAGGACTATTGTCCGGTTTCTTCTAAGTGTATTAGGGATAGTACTGAGTCTTTAGTTTCAGTTTCATATTGTTCTGAACTTTCAAATGATGTAAGCTTATGGCACTTGAAGTTAGGGCGTTTGCCTTATTCTAATATGAGAAATATTTCTTCTATTTCTTATTCTACTTCAGCCAATTTGATCAATCATTGTGAGATATGTGCCAAAGCTAGACAAGTAAAGTTACCCTTCCAATCTAGTACTATATCAACTAAGGAAATCTTTGAATTAATTCATCTTGACACTTGGGGAACCTATAAAGAACCCACTCATGATGGTTTTAAGTATTTTCTCACAATTGTTGATGACTTTAGTAGAGAAACTTGGACTTACCTACTTAGTACTAAGTCTAATGCTTTTACCCTTTTGAAACAATTTCTTGCCATGATGGAAAGACAATTTGGAAGAAGGCCAAGGTCATAAGATCAGATAATGCCTGGGAACTTGGGAGTGGACTAGAAAGCTCAAATTTTCTTTCTTCTCAAGGGATAATACACCAAACTACTTGTGTTTACACCCCACAACAAAATGGAATAGTTGAAAGAAAATACAAGCATATTTTGGAAACATGCAGAGCACTTTTGTTCCAGTCTAAACTCCCTATTTCTTTCTAGGGAGAATGTTTATTAACTTCTACCCATCTCATCAATAGATTCCCTTCTAAGGTTCTTAATCTAAAATCTCCTTATGAAGTCTTATTTGGTGTAGCACCATCATATCGCTCACTCAGAACTTTTGGTTGCCTTGTCTATGTCTTCACACTAACTCCTCACAGATCAAAGCTTGATCTAAGATCTGTGCCCTGTGTATTTATAGGGTATCTTGTAGGAAAGAAACGAGACAAATTCCTAAACCTGCAAACCGTGAAGATTTTTGTTTCTAGGGATGTCAAGTTCCATGAAACCATCTTCCCATTCACTCATGTTAAAGGGAATCAGACTATTTTCCCTTATTTATCAACACAACCTTCTAATTGTATCTATAGGGATCTTTCATCACAATCTGATACCCAGACCGTTTCCTTCTCAGTTCCTATTGCTTCTTCTCCCATGATTCATTCAACTTCTCCCTCTAATTCTTCTTCTTCCTCTTCTTATCCTATATTACATTCACCCTCTATTAGTCCTATTCCTTTTCCCCACTCTCCCATTTCACCTCCAACACCTGAACTTAGGAGGTCTAGCAGACCACACATTACCCCAACATATCTTTCCGATTGTGTTTGAAACTTAGTGTTTTTAATAGACCTTACTGCTTCCTATTTTGCTTCTTCTATATAGCCTACTATATTGCCTTTCTCTACTTTGTCTCAAACAAATCAATCTCTTATTAAAACTATTTCATATACCTTAGAACCTACTTCGTATCCCAAGCAGTTCTACACCCAGGACGGCAAGAGGCTATGGCCAAAGAATTAGAGGCCTTGGAAGCAAATAAGATATGGGAAGTTGTTCTTTTACCTGCCGGAAATAAGGCACTACAATATAAATGGGTATATAAAGTGAAATATAGGTTTGATGGTTCTTTAGAAAGATACAAAGCACGTTTGGTGATTATAGGAGATATTCAACGGGAAGGGACATATTTCAATGAAAATTTTTCCCCGGTATTCAAAATGATAACCATCAGATGTCTTCTTGCCATTGCAGTTAAGAAGAAGTGGGAAGCATTTCAATTGGATGTAAATAATGCCTTCTTGCATGGGGATTTGCAAGAAGAAGTCTTTTTGAAATTCCAAGCTGGGATGCAGTCCCCTTCACCCAATCATGTTTGCCTCTTAAAGAAGTCTCTCTATGGTCTGTGGCAAGCTTCAAGGCAGTGGTATGCCAGGATTACGACAACTTTGAATTTTAAAGGGTATTCTCATTTGCTCAACAACTACTCTTTATTTTTTAAGAAAACAAAAGGGAAAGTTCCTATTATTGCCGTCTATGTCGATGACATTCTAATAACAGGGGATGATCTATTAAAGTTGCACCATTTGGAAGAGTTTCTTGATTGTAAATTCAAGATCAAAGATATCGGGCAAACACATTATTTCTTAGGCATGGAAATCATTCGTGAAGAGAAAGGTTTAATTTTGACTCAAAAGAGATTTACCTCAGAACTTTTGACTGATTTTGGGGTTCTTGACCTCAAGCCCACTACATCGCCCATTGATCCCACTCAAAGACTCAGCCTTCACACTGGAGATTTGATTCTAGACCCAACTTTCTATCGCCGCCTTCTAGGGAAATTGAATTTTCTCACTCATGCGCGACCTGACTTATCCTTTTCCGTGCAACATTTGAGTCAATTTATGTAGTGTCCATGCCAACGTCACTTGCACGCAGCTTTTCATTGTCTTCGTTATTGATCACGCTCAACTATATCTTATAGAAAGACTAAACGGGCGCTGCAAATATAATCCGGGGTTATGCCCAGAGTCGATCCCACAGGGAATTTACGTATCAATCAAGCCTTCAGAATACACAACTTTTACTTAATCAATTTTCTCAAGACTTTTGAATATCAAATGATAATGTTTTACTATTTCTACTGACAAAATTAATAAACTAATGATTAACTAACTATATGGTGTAAACAATTATAATAAAGGTCTAAGGTTATGGTTTCCCCTGTTGGTGAACTTCCTTCTTGGATACTTCTTATAGTTTGATTAGTTGTCTCTATCAATCATGAACACTCTATCTACCATAAATCTCTCTCAAGTAATTATGATAATTTACTAGACGCACTCTCTCAAGTTCCGCTAGCTAGATTGCATTACAGTTCACTTTAGATTGCACCCGAAGTATCGTTATTTCTAATACAACTTCTAAACCCTCGGTTATGACTTTCGTCTATACTTTGGGAGTGGTGTTGTTCGAATAAATACCTAAATATGCACTCTCTCTCAAGTAGATGCATAATAAATAGGAACAACTAATTGAGGATCCTTTTAATTAACTACAACAAGAACGTAATTGAACAAATAGAGATTAACAACCAACCAAACTATATTAAAATCACAAGAAGTTCATCCCCCAACGGGTTCCACCAAAACCCTAGATTAAGGAAATTAGCTACTCATGCTCATAATAATCAACTCTAAAATAACTTGCATAATTAAACTACAAAGTAATGAATAAAAGCTGTAAAAGTCAATGTTTTGCTTCTCTGAGTAGTATTCCACAGGCGTCTCTTGTCTCTAATGGTAAAAGTTCCCCCAAGTTGTGTTTTTGGGTCTATTTATATGTTTGGGATAAAACCTAAACGTGTAGGAGACTTCTATTCAAACCGAGAAACACTTAAAACCTTCAAAACTCGGATTGGACCGGACCATGGACCAGGCGTTACAGGCCAAACACCTGACTAACGCCTGGCCAGGCCTGGCGTTAGGGCCCAAACGCCTCGCTAACGCCTGCCCAGGACAGAGTTAGGGCCCAAACGCCTGGCTAACGCCTGGCTAGGCCAGACTTTACAGCCCAAATGCCCGGTTCACTCCTTTTCGACTCTTGAGCGTATTTTCGACGTTTATGCATCCATTTAACTCGAATTCCATCTCCAATTCACCTACACATGAAATAGACTCCATTAGGCACATACGAAGTGTATTTTCATCATTAACGCACATAAAATGTAAGGCATATAATGCGTTAAACCATGAATTCTAGCCACACATCAACACCCCACACTTAAACATTTGCTCGTCCTCGAGCAATCAAACTACACTCATGAACACAACTTATTAAGTAAATTCCTTAACGCGTTATACCAAGAATTTTTAAAATATTTCAAGCACAGAGGTGTGACATCCTCGCCTCAATAATCGACTCACATATACCATGCTTTATTCACAATCCACTCACTACTCTAACATAGAGGTCGACAACATTACCTTTCCTTCATGAATCATGTTCCCTCACCAAATCAAAGAGTTAGTTCCACACACAATAAAAATTAAGAATACTTAGGAACTCAAGATAGAAAGAATTCACTCACTCTCATAAATAATATTCATATGCCACAAAAGATGCACCATTGGTTTGCCTGTAGTGTACTACTCTACTAATCAAGCTCATTCAGTCTAGGATCAAGTAGGAATTTATTTGGTTGTAATGTAGGCTGCGGGACGCGTAGGATATATTCAGATATAAGAGTGACTACACCTCCTCAAGCACTTTAATACATATACTTTAGCTTTCAACCTCAAACTTATATTAAACCACACTCCACCTTCACATCAATGTTATTATCCCATACTTCTTAAAGCACAATTACATCAAGAGTCACCACACACACACACACACACACACACACACACACACACACACACACACACACACACACACACACACACACACACATATATATATATATATAAAAATTTTTTTTTCTTTTTTCTTTTCACAACAATACAACTATTTTTTTCTTCTTCTTTTTCTCTTTTTTTTTCTCAAGTGACTCTTACTTTTTCAAAACAATGCACCTTTCTCCTTATTTCAATTATTCCCCTAAAAAAACCAACCTACCTCCCCACACTTTAATTTTTCCATATTTCATCACATTTCCAGTGCTTACGAGAGGTGACAAGGTTCAAATATATGATCGATTCAAACAAAGGGGTATGGCTTGTAATGTGGTTTCCAAAGAAACAATATTATAGGCTCAACGGGGTTAACTACGATATATAACAATTAGGCGGGTAAAATATACATAGTTGGCTCAACAAAGAAACGCCTATATCACTTCCAAGACCGAACAAAACTACTATTTCGCTTTGCACACACACGGGGCAAGTTCTAGACATCAAATGCAACGGACAAAATAACATACAAACCTCACACACACTTGGCACATAACTCACTCAGGATTGGATCTATCACGACACTCCAGTCAAAGCAGTTAAGCAAATTTAAGAATCCACGATTTAAGGTATTTATCCTGGAGTCAAAAACTTGAGCCTAAGCGTCACAACCAAAGTACTGACTATTCTCAAGGCATCACAAAGTTGCGAGATATTGCTGCGATTAATTTCTCAACCATGTGGTTACTACTCCTAAAAATTAAAAACTACCTACACCCGGTTCAATTAAAAACCCTTGGAAAAGAACCGTGGTCCAAAGAAAAACCAAGGGGGAATTACTACACTACCTAAAATAAAAAATCTTTTTGGTATTTTTTTTAGACTTACTTCCCTCAAGAGAACTATCTAGGAGATCCATTGTCGGGAAGAGTCCACATATTTCTAATTATTATTTTTCTTTTTCTTTTTTTTCTTTCTGTTTTGTGCTACCTAAAATAAAAAAACTAACAGAAAAAGCTACAAAACTTACAAAAAAAAAAACTTACTAACAAGAAAAGCCAAAACTACTAACAAGAAAGCACACTAAACACAACAAACCACAACAAATATGTACAATACCCCACACTTAAATCATGCAATGTCCTCAGTGCATCACATATAGGCAAAACAAGAAGTAAAAATAAGGTGCAAGAAACTCCCTGATCCAAGTCGCTTCGCCATCCTTTCCNGTCCTCAGGTGGTTCCGGTGACTCTATTTTCATATTATCATCCAAACACAATGTGAAAAAATGGTTGGAGTGTGTACCAACATCCTCAACACTAATGACACTGGGTGGTTCTTCAACAGATGACTTGGCCGGCAGGTTCTCTCTTTTCTCTAAGTGTAATGACTCAAACTCGAGAGCCCTTGGCCACACCCCTTTTCCTTCAAGTGCTAACACCCAGTCTGTCATTTCTTTACCGTTCATATCATCTAGATTCTTCAAACATCCAATCAAAGAGTCCCCCACAGTCAGGGACGCATCATCTTTTTCCGGGATCACGTTCACAACATCAATAAGAGAGCAGTTGGCGAACTCACTTGGTTGTCTTATAGACTTCTGCACGTTGAACGTGATTTCTTCATCATTGAGCCTCATCTTCAGTTCACCATTCTCACAATCGATAAGGGCTATGCCTGTGGCTAAGAATGGACTTCCCAAGATTATGGGAATTTCCTCATCCACTTTACAATCTAGTATCAAAAAATCAGCAGGGAACACAAACTTCCCCACTTAGACCAATACATCGTCCAGAATGCCTGACGGTCTCTGTACCGTCTTGTCAGCTAGCGGCAATAACATTGAAGTTGGTCTGCTCTACCAACCCCAGTATTTTATATATAGCCAGCGACATCAGATTAATGCTGGCCCCCAAGTCACATAGAGATTTGGCGAAAGCTAAGTTGCCAATGGTACAAGGAATTGTAAAACTCCCTGGGTCAGATAACTTTTCAGCAATAGGACGCGTCACCACCACACTACAAGTCTGATTAAGGGTGACAGTAGCCAGATCTTGGAAGTCAAATTTTCTGGACATCAAGTCCTTCATCATTTTAGCATATCCAGGCATTTCTTTTCAACGCATCAATGGGATATTTACCTGTATTTGCTTTAGCATGTCCAAGAACTTTTTGTACTGTTCATCGTTTTGGTATTTGGCCAGCCTCTAAGGGAATTGAGCTGGTGGTCTCTTATTACCAGTGATTTGGGACTTTTCTTTCTCATCCACCACCTCAACTACCAGCTCCTGGGCTATCTCCACTTCTTTTTCAGTCTCACTCTGTGCACTGGGTTCTCCTTCAGTAGCTTGCACTATTACCTTGGTCAAGTTTGTTGAATCATCAAGTTCAATCGGCATGGGTACCAGTTTCTCGGCCTGCCTTCTTTCACGAGCTCTCTCCAGTTCCAAGTCTAAGTCCCTGCTATTGCGGAGAGTCACTACCATTAGCTGTCTTGGGCCCTGGTCCGTAGGATTTACCTGAGTATCTGCAGGTAAAGTCCCACAAGGACGATTGTTCACTGCCATAGATATCTGGCCAAACTGTACTTCAATATTTTTAATAGCTGCATCATGTACATCTACTCTCTCGCTGATTTTGGCATTTGACCCAATAACCTGCTGCATCATAACTTCTAACCTGGAAAACCCATCTTCTTGCCTTCCCCCTGTTGATGCTGAGGAGGGTAGTATGATTGTTGTTGATTCTGATAGTTATAACCTTGTGGCCTCTGATATGGTTCTGAATTACCTTGTGGTCTCATGACACCCATATTTCCACTGTTCTGCTGTTGGTGAGGTGGTCTATACGATTGAACTTGCTGACCCCAGTTCTGCCCCCTTGTCTCTGGCTTCCATAATTGACACATAATTCATGTTTTCTGGATAAGGAGGGTGATCACATTCTGCATTCCACTGATTACCAAATGGTTGACTAATACAAGATGTGCATAAGCCTCCATTGGTTGTATCCACGATGTGTACCTATTGCTTTTGCCCTGATTCCTCCACCTTCTTAGTTAGTATGCTCATCTGTGTTATCAAGGTGGCCACGTTCTCTGCAATAGTATTGGATGTATCAAATGGCACTAAGTGAACTACATGATGAATGAGTGCATTCCTTGTTGTCCATCCTGAATTCCGTGCCATTTTATCAAGTAAGATCTGATTTTCTCTCCACATTTTGCTCAAGAATTCTCCACCAGCTGAAGCATCAACATTTTCCTTAACAGTATCATCCAGACCCATATAAAAATGCTGCCCTAATATCTGCTCCGGAATACCATGGTGTGGGCAGATAACCAGCATTCCCTTAAATCGTTCCCATGTCTCCTGTAATGTTTCAACTGGTTTCTGTCTGAAACTCAAGATTTCATCAATTTGTTGTGCAGTCTTGTTGGGTGGATAAACTTGTTCACGAACTGCTTAACTAACTCCTCCCATGTGGTAATGGAATTGATGGGGAGTGAGTTTATCCAAGTCTGGGCAGCTCGACTCACTGAGAATGGAAACAACAACAATTTTATTTCCTCCTGAGTGACGTTTGGCTGCCTCTGTGTTTTGCAAATTGACAGGAAGTTCTTCAAATGCTGCTGGGAGTCTTCGATGTAAGACCCTGAGAATAGTCCCTTGTTCTGCAACAAGTGTAGCATATTATTTGTTATCTGGAAGGACTCAGCCTGTATTTGAGGGACTAGTATCGCAGTGGCCAAATTCTCTGTTGTGGGTTGTGCCCAGTCATATAAAGGAGCCTATGCCCCTATTTGAGCGACTGGGTCTACCACAACATCCCCATTGTTGTTCCTGTTATTTGGATCTTCCATGTCGGGTTCAAGTTGTTCAATTGATGGTTGCTGTTTGCTTTTCCGGTTCGCCCGATTTAGGGCCTTGAAAACTTTCTCGGGGTCTGATAAGGCTTCAACTACTTCACCAGTTATTGATGAGATTCTAGGCATGCACATGTACAACCAAGTTAGCAAACGTTAAATTTTCAATGTATAAATGAAAATTTGAAGAACGTTGACTATATTTCAGAATTTTGTATTTCTTCCAACTTCAATTGATAACACCGTTAATTCCCCGGCAACGGCGCCAAAATTTGATCACGCTAAACTATGTCTTATAGAAATACTAAACGGGCGCTGCAAATATAATCGGGGGTATTATGCTCAGAGTCGATCCCACAGTGAATTTATGTATCAATCAAGCCTTCAGAATACGCAACTTTTACTTAATCAATTTTCTCAAGACTTTTGAATATCAATTGATAATGTTTTACTATTTCTACTGACAAAATTAATAAACTAATGATTAACTAACAATATGGTGTAAAAAATTATAATAAAGGTCTATGGTTATGGTTTACCCCGTTGGTGAACTTCCTTCTTGGATACTTCTTATAGTTTGGTTAGTTGTCTCTATCAATCATGAACACTCTATCTACCATAAATCTCTCTCAAGTAATTATGATAATTTACTAGACGCACTCTCTCAAGTTACGCTAGCTAGATTGCATTACAGTTCACTTTAGATTGCACCCGAAGTATCGTTACTTCTAATCCAACATCTAAACCCTCGGTTATGACTTTCATCTATACTCTGGTAGTGGTGTTGTTCAAACAACTACCTAAATCTGCGCACTCTCTCTCAAGTAGATACATAATAAATAGGAACAACTAATTGAGGATCCTTTCAATTAACTACAACAAGAACGTAGTTGAACAAATAGAGATTAACAACCAACCAAACTATATTAATATCACACTAAGTTCATCCCCCAATGGGTTCCACCAAAATCCTAGATTAAGGAAATTAGCTACTCATTCTCATAATAATCAACTCTAAAATAACTTGCATAATTAAACTACAAAGTAATGAAAAAGTTGTAAAAATCAATGTTTTGCTTCTCTGAGTAGTATTCCACAGGGTCTCTTGTCTCTAATGGTAAAAGTTCCCCCAAGTTGTGTTTTTGGGTCTATTTATATGTTTGGGATAAACCCTAAACGTGTAGGAGACTTATATTCAAACCGGGAAATACTTAAAACCTTCAAAACTCGGATTGGACCGGACCAGAGACCAGGCGTTACAGGCCAAACGCCTGGCTAATGACTGGCCAGGCCTGGCGTTAGGGCCCAAACGCCTGGCTATCGCTTGACTAGGCCAGGCTTTACAGCCCAAACGCCTGGCTATAGCCCGGTTCACTCCTTTTCGACTCTTGAGTGTATTTTCAATATTTATGCATCCATTTAACTCGGCTTCCATCTCCAATTCACCTACACATGAAATAGACTCCATTAGGCACATACGAAGTGTTTTTTCATCATTAACGCACATAAAATGTAAGGCATATAATGCGTTAAACCATGAATTCTAGTCACACATCAGTTATCTTCTCTCAAATCCTGCAATGGGTCTTTTGCTCAAACCTAGTCCCTCACCTCGCCTTCTTTCTTTCTGTGACTCCGAAAAGGGACCATGTCCTGACTCTCGTCGTTCTATTAGAGGTTTCTACATTAGCCTTGTGGGTTCTCCAGTATCCTGGAAGTCAAAGAAATAACCTTTATTTTGTTTGTCCTTTGCTGAAGCAGAGTATAGATCTATGAGACGAGTGGTCACAGAGGTTACCTGGTTAGTTGAATTGCTCGAAGATCTGTCTATTTCACCTTCTCTGCCAGTTCTGGTCAATTCCGATAGCAAGTAGCGATTCATATCGCCAAAAATTCAGTCTTTCATGAACGTACAAAGCACGTGGAGCTGGATTGTCATTTTGTTCGCCAACAATTTTAGGCGGGGATAATTTCTTTGACCTCTTTCCCTTTGCATCAATAGGCTGCCGATGTTTTTCATCAAACCCTTGTCCGGTCCGCTTCACCACTCTATCATCGGTAAGTTGGGTGTAACTCTCCAACTTGAGGGGATATTAGCGTCAAAATTTCCCAAGCTCACCAACTGTGTACAAAGGATTTTGGTAAAGAAGATGACTCAAAGTCAAATGTCGATATGCCCAAAGACCGGACCATTTTATCTTCAGAAAACCAAAGCTAATGTTGTTCGTTTATTTACTTCAATAAAGAGCACATTTGGGCCGTCCGTTTGAGTAAAGAATGAAATAGAATATTGGAAATCTAGAAGTTTCTTTTACCGTGTGTAGTGTATAGGTAAAATATGTACATATTAATTCTTTATATTCCTTCTTAAGATTCTTTTAGGCAGTTATAAATAGGCAAATAGTAGTAGGACACTTGTACCTAACATAGAATTTTTTTATTCTTTTTGCTCTTTATAAATACTTTTACACAGTACAAATAAAATACACAACAAAATTCTCCATTTACATTATCGTTTCTGTTAAGTATTTCACTAACTTTTCTACAAGTCAAAACATATTGTATACGGTCGATACCGGGGTCCGGGGTCTCCGATATCGGGACCTCTATAACATCCCAAGCCCGATCTCGAAAGGCTCGAAGTGAAATCCTCGAGAGAGTATATCGAAGGCCCGCCTCAGCTTACCTCGTGGCAGTATAAGATCGATGATCGTCATGGAAATGCGGGAATTCTCCAAGAACACATGGTTAGAGCTGATAGGGTCTGCAAAGATAGTACAAGTCTGTACGAAGCTGTTATACAGTTGTACCAATATCGTTTCTCTGTCATAATGAGACATGTACTATGTTGGGATTTACCCCTCCTATATAAAGGGGACCCCCATCATTCTTGTAACACACATCATTCACTGTAATAGAACATTCTCAGTTTTTTATGTGCTCAACACTGTCTCTCAGCTTTATTTCTCCTTGTTTATTGTTCTTCATTCATTTTCTTTCATTTATTTCCATTACTCGACCTCGAGGCCCCCATTTCCAGTGAGCTCGAGGCCCCAGCCTTGTGACAAGTTTGGTTTACTTATCTCGTTTTCCTTGCTTACATTCATTGCTTCTTGATTATTAACTAGTATTGGAATAAATCACATACTTTTAGAACCATAAATCAAATATAATTATTAATACCATTTTCAAGGTAAACAGTTTGGCGCCCACCGTGGGGCTAAAAACAATAGTGATTGTTTGGGTGCTAGCTTTATGATAGCACACGTTATTATTCACACTTCTTCTTGTCCAAGATTTTTTTATTTCAGGCTAAAACATTTCAAACTCGGCTAACGTACCAGTGCATAGCAACAATGGCCTTGGTTTCCACGGGGAAAATAATGCAGTAGCTTCAGCAGCCGGTGTGCCACCGCTCAACCCTAGAGTAGCACCTACTCCCAACCCAGTTGACGTTGGCTCGCATATTGCTATAAGCATCGAGTTGGGTATGGATGTCGGGGGAAGCGTGCAAGGAGAAGTCTAATCTGACGCGCAAAACAACACACGCTTGAAATGAAGTCAGCCTACAAATCATTTTTGAGATGTTGCAAGCACAACAAGTTGCTATTGCTCAGCTACAGAGTCAGCAAAAGACTCCGTCACAACAGAACCAGAAGTAGCTCCCCGAGTTGAGCGAACGCCAGAAAGATCGAGCAATAATAGGCCAGGAACAGACCCTACTATTATGAGAATGCTCGAGGAGCTCACCAAAAGAATCGAGTCAGGGGAGAAGAAGATAGAAGCCAACGACAAAAAGGTAGAAAACTATAACTCAAGGGTCGATCAGATCCCGGACGCACCTCTGATTTTGAAGAGGGTAGATTCGAAGAAGTTCGTGCAGAAACCATTTTCGTCGAGTGCGTCTCCGAAGCCCACTCTGAAGAAGTTCAGGATGCCCGATATCCCAAAGTACAATGGGACCACATATCCTAATGAGCATATTACCACCTATACTTGTGGTATAAAAGGGAATTACTTAAAAGACGACGAGATCAAGTCCGTCTTGTTGAAGAAGTTTGGAGAAACACTGTCCAAGGGGGCCATGATGTGGTATCATAACCTCCCCCAAACTCAATAGATTCGTTTGCCATGTTGGAAGACTCTTTTGTGAAGGCACATGCTGGTGTCGTTAAGGTCTCTACAAGGAAGTCCGATGTATTCAAAATTAAACAAAGAGAGAACGAGATGCTAAGGGAGTTCGTATCTCGCTTCCAATGGAGCGAATGGAGTTACCACCAGTCTCTGATGACTGGGCGGTCCAATCCTTCACTCAGGTATTGAATGAACGAAGCTAGATTTCTTCGAAGCAGCTGAATCAAAATTTTATCGAGTATCCCGTCGTGACTTGGGTGGATGTGCATAATAGGTATCAATCGAAGATTAGGGTCGAGGACGACCAATTGGGGGCCTCCTCGGGCTCAGTATATCCAAGCAGTCTCTTAGCTAAAGGTTCAAGGAATGCAAAAAGGGAGTCGAAACCAAACAAGGAAATATACCAGCCATATGCCAAAGACCGAAGAAATGCCTCGAGGCGTGATATACCTCGAAATGATCGAAGGGTAGACCGAGGTTAGAGTTCTCGGGAACTTATGAGCAAGACCGGTTTTGGCAGGCATACGAGACAAATGGAGGCACCTCGATTGTCGAAACATAACTTCAACATCGATGCCTCGGACATCATATCAGCCATAGGCAAGATCAAAGATACCAGGTGGCCGAAGCCTGTACAGTCATGTCCCTCCCAAAGGAACCCCAACTTAATGTGCAAATACCACGGCATTCACGGTCATAGGACCGAGGATTGTAGACAGTTTCTAGAAGAGGTAGCCCAACTAATCAGCGAAGGGCACCTTCGAGAATTCCTCCACGATCGAGCAAAGAATCAATTTCGGGACAAAGAGGTGAGGAGGAAAAAGAAACAGGAGGAACCGCAACATATCATCCATATGATCATTGGAGGCATCGACGTCCCGCAGAGACCCGTGTTCAAACGAACAAAAGTATCCATCGCAACGGAAAAGCGAACCCGGAGCCATGTAACCGAGGACTATCTTACATTCAGTGAAGAAAATGTTGAGGCCTTGTCTCAGCCTCATAATGATGCACTGGTAATTTCTTTTCTTTTGAATAAAGTTCAAATTAAAAGTGTGCTCATGGATCCAGGTAGCTCGGCCAATATAATCAGGTCGAGGGTAGTGGAGCAGCTCGGACTGCTCGAGCCAATCGTACCTACCTCTCGAGTCCTCAATGATTCAACATGGCAAGTGAGACGACGAGGGAGGAAATCATCCTCCTAGTCAACGAGGCCGGTACAATTCAAGATACCAAGTTTCATGTCATCGAAGGTGACATGAGGTATAATGCCTTAGTCGGAAGGCCATGGATACATAACATGAGGGCAGTTCCATCAACTCTTCATCAAATGATAAAGTTCACAACAAAGGATGGTGTAAAAACAGTGTATGGAGAGCAGCATGCAACAAAGGAGATGTTCGCATTTCACGACATGACACCAACATCGACACCTTCCACTTCGGAGAAGTCAAAAGACAAGCAGATCCCCGAGGGCTAGGCGGTCTGTGAGCAGTTGGTCGAGGATGATGAGGAAGACTTCATCACTCCCCGAGCCTTCGTTGCCCCGGAAGAGTCTGATGCAACAAAGTTGATGATCGAATAGCTTGAACAGGCCATTTTGATCGAGCATTTTCCAGATCGAAAGGTATACCCGGGAATGGGATTAACCCCCGAACTCAGGAGAAAACTCGTTCAATTTCTTATTAATAACATTGATTGCTTTGCTTGGTCCCATTTAGATATGACAGGGATCCCGCTGGAAGTAACCACCCATTGACTAAGTGTCAATCCCAGGTTCAAACCGGTGAAGCAAAAAAGGAGGCCTCAGTCCGAGGTAAAACATGAATTCATCAAAGACGAGGTAACAAAACTTCTCAAAATAGGATCCATTAGGGAGGTGAAATACCCCGAATGGTTATAATGTAGTGGTAGTCCCCAAAAAGGAAATAAATTAAGAATGTGCGTAGATTACAAAGACCTGAATAAAGCATGCCCCAAGGACTCATTCCCATTGCCCAACATCGATCGCTTGATCGATGCCACGTCCGGCCACGAGATCCTTACATTTCTCGACGCCTACTCCGGGTACAATCAAATCCAAATTAACCTGGAAGACCAGGAAAGGACTTCATTCATCATGAAATATGATACATATTGTTATAATGTAATGCCCTCCGGGCTAAAAAATGTGGGAGCCACATATCAACACCTAGTTAATAAGATGTTCGAACTTCAAATAGGAAAATCTATGGAAGTTTACATTGATGACATGCTATTTAAGTCCATGCCCGCAGAGGACCATTTTACTCATTTGCAGGAAACATTTGATATCCTTAGAAGATACAGCATGAAGCTTAACCTCGAGAAGTGCGCCTTCAGAGTCGGATCGGGAAAATTTTTGGGCTTCATGGTGTCGAACCGGGGAATCGAGATCAATCCCGACAAAATCAAGGCCATAGAGGAAATCACCATGGTAAACAACGTGAAAGCGGTACAATGAATGACTAGGCGGATAATAGCCTTAGGCCGATTCATCTCGAGGTCATCAGATCGGAGTCACCACTTCTTCTCCCTATTCAAAAAGAAAAAAAATTTCGAGTGGACCCCAGAATGCCAACATGCCTTTGAAGAATTAAAGCGGTATCTCTCGAGCCCACCTCTGCTCCATACCTCGAAAGAGGGCGAAACATTGTACTTATATTTGGCCATTTCCGATTTAGTTGTGAGTGGTGTGTTGGTTCGAGAAGAAAAAGGTACGCAGTTCCCAGTCTATTACGTAGGTGGGACCCTAGGAGATGCTGGAACCAGGTATTCGCACTTAGAAAAATTATCTTTTGCATTAATAAGTGCATCTCGGAAATTGAGACCTTATTTTCAATGCCATCGTATATGTGTTTTAACAACATACCGTCTTCGAAACATCTTGCATAAGCCCGAGTTATCGGGCCGATTGGCTAAATGGTCCATTGAACTCGAGGGGTATGATATCGAGTACTAGCCCCGAATGACTATCAAGTCCCAAATTTTGGCGAACTTTGTGGCTGACTTTACGCCTGCCCTCGTGCCTGAGGTAGAGAAAGAACTCTTACTAAAAACGGGCACATCGTGAGAGGTATGGACTCTCTTTAATGACGGTGCCTCAAACGTAAGAGGGTCCGGACTCGGCGTAGTTCTGAAACCTCCTACGGGCAGCATAATTAGACAATCCATAAAAACTTCAAAATTGAATAACAACGAGTTTGAGTATGACGCTATGATTTCAGGTCTCGAGGTGGCCAAAGGCCTAGGAGCAAAAGTAATTGAAGCAAAAATATGACTCCCTCCTGGTACTGAACCAAGTAAATGGGAGCTTTGAGGTTCCGGAAGATAGGATGCAAAGATACTTAGATAAGTTTCAAGTGACATTGCATCGCTTCAAAGAATGGACTCTGGTCCACGTACCTTGGAACAGAACAGCGAGGCCGATGCACTCGCAAACCTGGGATCGTCCGTCGAAGAAGATGACATACTCCCGGGGGCTATTGTGAAACTATCCAAATCGGTGATTGAAGAAGTCCATGTCGAGATCAACTCAACAAGTCTAACAAGGGATTGGAGGAACAAGTACATAGACTATTTGAGAAATGGGAAGCTTCCCACGGACCCAAAAGAATCGAGGGCTCTTCGAGCCAAAGTAGCCCGATTTTCACTCGACGAGAATGGAACACTATATAGAAGGACATTCAACGGGCCTCTAGCAGTGTGTTTAGGACTAGGGGACACCGACTACGTGCTTCGAGAAATCCATGAAGTCACTTGTGGAAATCACTCTGGTGCCGATTCTCTAGTTCGAAAGGTGATCAGAGCAGGCTACTATTGGGATAACATGGAAAAGGACATCAAGGAATTCATTCGAAGATGTGACAAATTTAAAAGATTCGCACCAATGATTCACCAACCCGATGAACAGTTACATTCAGTCTTATCCCCGTGGCCGTTCATGAAATGGGGAATGGACATCGTCGGCCCCCTACCAACAACGCCAGGTAAAGCCAGATTTATTTTATTTATGACTGACTACTTCTCGAAATGGGTGGAAGCGCAGGCCTTCGAGAAAATAAGAGAAAAATAAGTCATTGACTTCATTTGGAACCACATCATATTCCAATTCAGGATCCCCTCCGAGATCACATGTGATAATGGGAAGCAATTCATTGGCATCAAGGTGACAAAATTACTTGAAGGTCATAAAATCAAAAGAATCCTATCGACGTTTTACCACCGGAGTGAAAATGGTCAAACCGAGTCCACGAACAAGACCATCATTCAGAACTTGAAGAAGAGGCTAGAAAATGCGAAGAGAAAATGGAGAGAAGTGTTGCTCGAAGTACTATGGGCATATCGAACAACTTCGAAGTCAAGCACAAGAGAGACCTCATTCTCCTTGGTATATGGTCCGAGGCTTTGATACCGGTCGAGGTCGGGAAATCGAGCGCCAGATTTCAACATGCCATCGAGGAATCGAACAATGAGGCCATGACTACTGCCCTCGAGCTACTAGATGAAAAGCGAGAGGACGCACTGGTCTGAATGGCTGGCCAAAAATAAAGGATCGAAAGGTACTATAACAGGATAACAAACCTCCAATACTTTGAAGTTGGGGACTTAGTCCTAAGGAAAGTCACTCTCAACACTCGAAACCCAAATGAAGGGAAGCTAGGCTCTATCTGGGAAGGACCATACCGTGTCCTCGGAGTAGTAGGCAAAGGGTCCTACAAACTTGGCACCATGGAAGGCGAGCAATTACCAAGCAATTGGAACATATCGATGCTCAAACGCTGTTATTGCTAAGGTATAACCTTCCCCCTTTTCATTTATGTTTCGTACTAACTTATTGCAGGTGTTCGATTGAGAAGAGTCGAAGCACCCTTCAGCTCGAAGAACTTGGGTTTTAAAGTATGCGTTGCACTCTTTTTCCCTTAGATCGGGTTTTATCCCAAATAGGTTTTACCGGTGAGGTTTTTAATGAGGCAACACCAATATTCTACCTAAGGAAAACTCAACAAATATTCAAGGCTTCTTTTTCAATCAACCTCGAATACTGGGGGGCATCACCCTTGGGGGTTACTCTTTCGAAGAAATCAAAATATGCCTAGAGGGCCTCGATAGGAGAATGTTGTAATGGACCAAGCGGTCAAATGAACCGTGTCCGTATTGAATAGTCGAGCCCCCGATGGAAAAAACATGTATGCATGTATCAAGTATTCAAAGAGGCATTATTATTTATCAAAACACTTTGTGCCTCAAAGAAGTCTACTATTTTCACATGAAAATGGCTCAAAGACCAAATACCCCCCGAACACTCGGGGACTGTCATCGACAGTCAACTTGTCGAGTCATCAAAGACTCAAACTTGTAAGACCTCAATGAGGCAACATAGAATCTATAAGACCTCAATGAGGAAACATCGAAACTATAAGACCTCAATGAGGCAACATCGAATCTATAAGACCTCAATGAGGCAACATCAAACTTATAAGACCTCAAACGAGGCATACTCAAACTTATAAGACCTTAAAAAGGCATAATCCTGATATTAAGACCAAGGCTATCTATTCGAGCTTGTAAGACCACTAAAAAGTCATACCATCGATATAGAGGCCGAGGTCGTATCATCCAGGGACTAAAGGTTACAGTCGAACATTAAAACTACAGTCATATTAAAAGGTTACGGCCGAAATAAAGCGGCTCAGAGACGTCTAACTTCCATCATAAGATTTAAAGGCCTTCAAACACTTCGAAAAAACCCGGTTAGTCAGGCTACCGTCGGCATAAGCAAAGGAGCTTCGATAATATCAGCTTCGAACAATAAAAAGGCTTCGAACAAATCATCCTTCAATAAAAAGGCTTCAAAAAATTAGCCTTCTAGAGAACCTCACGAGGTAACCAATTATTGTCGCATATTGGCTTATAATCGAGGTTCTTGTTCGAGCCGTCGAAGAGTCGAATGAACACAAAACATGCCAAGGCATAACCAAAACTTTAAAAGTCTTTACCAGAATGGGGGAAAACTATAGCCGTATTAGAGGTCGAATCGACCCAACCTAAAGAGCCTAAGGGCCAATATGTAAGAGCCTAAGGGCCAACCTAAAGAGTCTAAGGGCCAACATATAAGAGCCTAAGGGCCAACCTAAAGAGTCTGAAGGCCAATATGTAAGAGCCTAAGGGCCAATCTAAAGAGCCTAATGGCTAAATTGGAAAAAAGCCTGAGGGCTAATGTTTTAAAACCAAAGTATCGATATCTAAAGAACTTAAAGGTCAGTGCACACTGTGTTCGAGGCTTCATCCGAGCTTGGGTTCAAAGGCCCCAAAGCTTAGTCTTATCTCAAAGATTATGCCTCAAGAGGTCGCCTGTTATCGATTATTCATCAAGCACGAAAACCTAAGGGTTTTGTATTATAAGTCCAGCACATCGGATTAGTTATCGACAAACATCAAAGCTTATTCGAAAGGAAAGACATGAAGTGATGAAAAATCGAAGATTCTTTCATATATAATAAAGGTTCACAAAACATATTCACAAAGCTCACGCTTGGAGACCTTACACAAATAAAATCCTAATCCACCGCCGAGGTCACTTGACCGGATGGGGTCCCTTCAGGAGTAATGCCTTCGACAGTTTGACCCTCGACCTCCTGGTCATCAGCGCCTTCTTCCCCCTCGGGGACTTCTTCTTCATCTTCTTTGATGCTCTCCCAGCCACTAGCTGAAGCCTCATCAAAAGTATGCAATGCCTCCGATTCTTCCTCTAAAGCCTTCACTTTTCGATCTCAGCAGAAAGGTCGAAGCCCCCTGCATGTGCTTCCTCGAGAGACTGTCTCCGAGATCCTAATCGAGAATGATCGAGGGCTCGAGTTAGCTTGAGCTTAGTCTCTTAATATATCTTCCTAGCTTGAACATTTGCAGCAGCATCATCTTCCCGGTACGAGGATATGAGTGCATCAGCTTCGGACTTGGCTGTGGATAGCGCGGCGGCCGATTCAGCATGGAGATCTTTATACTTAATGCTTTCTACCCTTGCATCTTGAAGTTGATGCTCAGTCGAGGTCAGCTTCTCCCAGAGAGTATCTCTCTCGGAGGCTACCTCATCTATGTGCCGCTTGAGCTCGAGGATCTCAGTATCCCTGACTCTAAGCCCCTCCCGCATCAGGTCATTTTTCTGCTTAAGCTGCAAGAATCAAGTTATGTCATTAAATTCTAAAGTTGAACAAGAACAAAAATAAATATATGAAAACTATATTACTTGCTCATCGAGATCGGCCCGTTCTCGAGATATCGTCTCCAAACGTGCTCGAAGGTCGTGCAGTTCTTCCTCCTTTTTGGTGAAAAGTTCTCTGAACTCATCTGCCTCCGATGAAAACCTCCTACACTCTTCCTCGTAATGGGCCAACTCAGCTTGTGATTTAGAAAAGGCCGGATTGTAAAGCATTATGGCCTGAAAATACAAAGGAAAGAAATCAGAAAAACAAGAACCAAAACTCAAAACACGGTTGTGGAGTCAAAAGATTACTTGTTTACAGAGCTTCTCGGCTTCTTCAAAAACGAACGAGGCGTTAAGTTTAGGGCCTTCCTCCACCCCGAAAAAATATCCCTCAAACACGTCATTCTCTCCATGGGAAGCCCCCACATCGGGAATTTCCATATTTTGGGCATCTCATACCATCCCTGGAGAGAATGACGGGCCCGACGGTGCTTCAGAACTGGGCTCCTCGAGTTCATCTACAGGGTGCCCCTCGGATCGGGGCATGTTTTGACCGCTGGCTGGCTTAGGTACTTCATTTGACCCACCCTCGAGAATTTCTACAGCTCGAGGTGGGGCAGCATCGACGGCTTTTGGTTCAGAAGCCTTCGGCTCAACAACCGTCGTCTCAACAGGCTTCGAAATGGTCGCGCTTCCTCTTCCCCTAAGTATTAGCGGGAAGTCATCTTTCTCTTCGCCCTCAACACGAAAACTTTCTGCCACCTCCGAAGTTAAGGCCGCTAAATCGACCTTAGGCTTTTGAACTTTAGCCTTCTTCGGCTTCGGGGACTCAATCAGTGATTTCTTTTTTCTCTTCTTCTCCTTAGCGGGTTTTGGGGTATCTGCTTCCCTAGGCGGGGTTTCCCTCATCAAAATGGCCTTTCCTAGGCCTATACTAGCGCAAAAGGATAAACGTAAAGGATGAGAGTACTATCAAGAGGTATCCCCTTAAAAGAGTTCAAGTATGATAGAAATGAAACTCACCATGGTTTTTAGCCTCCCATCGGGTCTTGGACAGGTCACGCCACGCACGCTTGATATATGGACAGGTTGAATCGAGTAGTCGGACCCAGCCCGAGAGATCCCTAACCGCACCAGGATACCACTTGACAACTGTATCATCGGAGGGATTTAGTTCAAGAGGAAGAAAAAATATCTAATTGACGAAATATGTTCACTTACGATTCATATTCCATTCCTCGGGGAATGACATCCTTTTAGCAAGGATCAGGTCCGAGGTCCTAACTCGGACAAAAGAGGCTCATCCACCCTCTGTCCTTGTCCTCGTCGATGCTGGCAAAGAGGACCTTCGAAGCCCGACGTTGTAGCTTAATCAGGACGTCTCGATAAAGTCAGGGGCTATACATTCTAATCAGATGGTCGAGGGTAAAAGTCATCCCCTCGAACATATTTGAAAAGTACCTAAGCAGGTAAACGATGCGCTAGAATGATGGATAGATTTGGCCGAGCGTCACCCGGTATTGTCTGCAGAAATCGAGGATCACAGGGTCTATCAATGGCGAAGATAGTTCTACCGGACGTAGGGTAAAGGGATATGTGTACACACTAAGGAAACCGGCTTTATGTGTTGTTATGTATTCCTCATGAGAAGGAATCGCCACTTGTACCGCCTCCCCCTAGCGGCAGTCAGCTTTCACTTTCTCAATTTCAGTTATCAGGCTAATGTATCGGGACATGGGTTCACATCACCCCAGTTTCGAAGAAGGTTTGTCGACTTTGAAATCGGAGGACGTTTCACAAGGTCCGGGGATGCACTCCTCAATGCGAGGAGGCACTACTTCTTTGCTCTTAGGCGAGCGTGACGATGAAGGGGCATTCTAATCTTGGGGAACGGTTTTGGAGGTCTTTGCCATTTTTTGCTGAGAAATTTTAGGAGAAAAGGAAGAAAATGGTCGAGAGATGAACACTAGAAAGAAGTAAGAATAATTGTTGAAGATCTGAAGATATGGTGAAAAGTAAAGATTTAAGGAGTGAAGGGTTGGGATATTTATAGGGGTAAGTTATGCGTGTTGGAAAAGGTAAAAGGATGGCCAACCGCCGTTTTCGATTTATTACCTCTTCGAGAATCGTGCAGGCGTGACTTTTGCACGTCTTTTCTGTCACATCAACCACTGACCTCACGTGACTGACATCATCACACAAGGCATCAAAGAATCAAATAATTCAAATCGTTTCTTATCATTTCATACTAAGAAATGCGAGGACTATCTGTATACGGACCCCGATATCGGGACCTCTATAACATCCCTAGCCCGATCTCGAAAGGCTCGAAGTGGAATCCTCGAGAGAGTATATCGAAGGCCCGCTGCGGCTTACCTCGTGGCAGTATAAGATCGATCACCGTCATGGAAAGGCGAGAATTCCCCAAGAATACATGGTTAGAGCTGATAGGGTCTGCAAAGATAGTACAAGTCCGTACGAGGCCGTTATACAGTTGTACCAATAGCGTTTCTCTGTCATAATGAGACATGTACTATGTTGGAATTCACCCGTCCTATATAAAGGGGACTCCTATCATTCTTGTAACATACAACATTTACTGTAATAGAACATTCTCAACTTTTTTCGTGCTCAACACTGTCTCTCAACTTTATTGCTCCTTTTTTATTGTTCTTCATTCATTGTCTTTCATTTATTGTTATTATTCGACCTCGAGGTTTCCGTTTCTAGTGAGCTCGAGGCTCCAGCTTTGTGACAACTTTGGTTTGCTTATCTCATTTTATTTGCTTACATTCACTGCTTCTTGATTATTAACTAGTATTGAAATAAAATCAAATATAATTGTTAATATCATTTTCAAGGTAATCTCACACACATATATATATATATAGTACACAAAACTACGATGTTCTCGTTTAGTCCTCACGGGTCTGTCAAATAGTTGTCCCGACGTGTCATTTTCCCAATGGTCAAAAGTTCAGCTTTCTTTCCCATTGATGACCCTTCGAAATATGCCTTCAATTTCCGACGTTCTTTTTCTTTTACTTTTTACGTAATATCTAGGGGGTAGTAAGGGTTTTTATTTGTGTGT